>LPNX010257014.1:485996-723006 GCA_001517045.1 Pseudotsuga menziesii | reverse complement strand
TGTCTACTAGAACTGGATTAGATACCCATTCTGTTAAGGAGATGAGGTATATGAAACCAACTTTCAATAGTTTTTCATTTTCAATCTTAACACCTACCGAATTTTGCGAGTTAACAAGATTTAGAATTTGTCAAACATATTTGATATTGGGGTACATTCTTATCTCATGATCCATAATAGACGGGTCTATGCCCAACATATGCTCGTAAGACCAGACAAACACATCACGAAACTCCTTAAATAGGGATGTGTAGATGGCAATTTCTTGGGGAGAATAATTTGCTGCAATATAGACATTTTCAATGATGCCAGGCTTGGTGGAGATTTTGATCAATATGGTTGCATAAATGTTCACGATGTCCCCCTCGACAAACACTCCTTCTTTAGGTAGAGGGTTTATAGGTTGGTCAACACCTTCACTTATTCTCACACTGAATTCAGAGTTCTCAATTCTGCTTAGTTCTAGTAGGAAATAGGATGCAAACATTCACATATTTTATTAGGTCCTATCATAACTGCTAGAATGGATTCATCGGATGGAAAAATCATATCCAAGAAATCGCATGAGTAAGTCAAATTCACTTCCATGCGGGAAAGTAAGCTTCATATGGATCCTTTGAGATGGAAAGAATCAATATGGAATTGGTAACAACATCATATATAGTTTGGTAGTCTACCTCTGTTGTATATAAGGGTATATTAGGTTCAACTTGTGACGGGAGGACTCATGGATCAGTCCTATATGCGACTAAAGAAAATTCTCGAGATATAAAAATGGTCTTCCCTACACTAGTTGTTCCAAGGTATTTTATGGGAGCAGGAAAACCAAAAGTACCCATAAGTGACGTGTACATCCTAAATCCTAAACTTTCGTTCTCCGACCACATTTGATCAATCAATGACAAATTGGACTCTGATGTGTCCATACGATTCTTTCGGGTATAGGATAGTTGATCGAGAGTAAGTATATTCCCTTCATGAGGGAACATAAGGACTCAGAACATTGACAATGGAATAACATGCATGGTGTAGGTCCAACTCCTTACCAAAAGCAAGTTATAGTCCAAAGGAGCATCTATGTCTACTTCAACTCAAACTATTTTCGCTGCCAATTCTATGTCCAAAGAAGGCAGGATACAATGAGGATGGAAATACCTTCCATTGAAAGCATTCAGTAAGGTGCTCGATGAGACCAACTCAGGAGATCCCAGAGCTTTCCAACAAGAAATGTCCATCACAAATGTAGATGCTCCTTCATCATTAAAGGTTCGTCCAATGGTTTTTTCACCATGGAATTCTTCGATTTGGAACGTCATGTGGTAGGGTAAGCGAGGTTTAACATTGGATAAGTCAAAATTAGTCATTAAGCATGCAAAATATAAACTTCATATAGCTTCCAGAAGTGCATTACGTTGTGAAGGATGACTTTGTAACACTACTAAATTAGACATAGCACAAGGACCCTGGTCCAGGTCTTCCATAACTGAGTAGTTGGGAGACGCCCTCACATTAGGGTTATGAAATGTCTTCTTGAAGACACCTTTTGGTATCTTCAGCATAGGGTTAATCTATCTTTCAATAGAAAGTGGGGCTGATGTTTGATCGGTAGGTGGATTATCTTTCTACGATGACTCGAGCTTTTAGTTTTTTTCTCTGGTTTGCAATAAAGCATGGGATCGAACCATATTAATGTATGATTGATCAATGGAGGAAGAATTCTAAGTGCCCCCAATGTTCTTCGAATTGCTCAAAGTTGCATTTTGTCTCTATATGAAAGGGTCCTTGAGGACGGTAGGTTGTTGTTTGAACAACTTGTGAGATTTCTCTATAAGGGGACATTGATAAGTTAAGTGGTCTTCCAGACAAATATTGCAAGGAAAATTCACTCTCTTATTATATTTCTTTCCCCCCTCAGCATTATTCATGGGGTTCAGTTTTTTTTTATTTCCCTCTCCCTTCTTCCTTTTATTTTCTTCCCATCGAACTGCTAAGTGCCCTTTTGACTGGATTGCGCGTTATAAATTTTTTCATTTTGAGGGGAGGGGGTAGCAGCATTGGTTGCTTCTACTATAGATTTCTTCACAAATAACTCATGTATTTGTTTCACAAGAGTCTCCACAATAGGTGACTTAACTGAACCAACAATGGCAGCGGCATGTGGTCTAGGCTTCGGTTTTCCAAAGTTAGTGTTAGACCCCAGTACGCCAGGTATAATTTCATAGAGGATTCTAGACTGAGGATAAATCAGATAAATTTGTTGGGCCCTAAGAATGCATTCCTCTTCGGTCATCACTTTTGAAGTTGAAACGTATTTCAAAATATATGGTAATAGGGATTTCAAAAAACATTCCAACAGAAACTCAAGAGGGATACTGACTTTAATCAGCCTCTTCCTTCTTCTCCACTCCTCAATGTGATCATAAATATGTGTGGCCTTATTTTTCCAAAAGGTCTACAAAAGGTATATACCGACATCATACTGTACATGAAGCTAAAAGTGGTTAAGAAAAACCGTTGCTAAAGGAAACTATCATAGGCGGCAAATGGAAGTTCAATGTACCACTTGGAATCTATGCTATTTAGAGTCCTTAGAAAAACCTCAACCGAATCGAATCATCATTCAATGAATTCAAGGAGAACCTTAGATGAAAAGTAGTGACATGGTCACCAGGATCCTCTCCAATTTTCCCTTCAAACTTTGGAATTTCTAAAGGTAGTTTAATATGAACTGGTGGCCAAGTTGGGTTATGGCACGAAAGGTTGTTCATCAATTTTGAAAGATATGGTAAGTTTAAATTTGTTAGAAAAGGGATTCGAGGTCTCGATGAGGCTTAATATTGAGGAAATTGGTGTTAGGGAGTTCAAGCACCTATGTTCTTGTAAGGTTTGTTGGGGTTGCCCCCAACCACCGATTGTGAAGTAAAAATATTCTAGGAAGGATTCCACCCAAAAGTCAAGGGATTACTACTCTGAAGTGCACTTTATTGGGTTTGGCCAGTTCCAAACGCAAAGGGTGTCATAGACATGGGAGAAATATTTCTTCCACAAAACATGAAAAATAATAGCTTCTAATTGGTGCGGTCGAAAGCTGGTTAGAAGTTTGAAAGTAGAATCCTGAAAATGTATTCTGACTTCCTGAAGGTACACTTGAGTAAGTAGGCACAATACCTACGAAAGGATAGGATGGAGGGATATGCCCCCCATACTAAAGGATACCATTGAACAAAAGAAGTGGAACTTCTAGATTTGTTCTGAAATTTCTGAAATAAAGGAGATGATGTGAAGGGTACACTGGGTATCCTAGTGACCACAATATTAAATGGACCACTGGTAGGAATCACGGATACTAGAATACTAATGACTCTAGTACTCTGTGAAATAGGCGTTGAAGAGGTAAAATTTAATAACACCACTAGTGGAACATGTGTGTTCGATATCTGTGCACTAACATGTGGAGGCGATCCTCAACCAACTAACATAGAAGAGGTAGGGTATACATATCCCCTTATCCTTCCCCTGAACTTGACATTACGACACCTAGAGGGACACCAAACCTAAGTTGAGTGAATTGTCAAATTTGTAAAGGGACTGGATCTCCTAAATCGGTGAGAGGTGAGTTATAATTTCTCACAAACTATTCAAAGTGAAAGTCTTTGATATCTACTGATAGAGGGTCAATCTGAATAGAGAGTCAATCTGAATATATCTTAGTTCAGGTTCTCCTGGATTTTCACTAATATTGGTTGATTCAAATGAACCACCTGTGCTAACTCTCCGCTTTAAAGGTGGCAGTGGGGGCTCCACTGTTGTAAGTGGGGGAAGGTTTTGCAAACTTCTTGACCTATGAAGAGGTTGATCTTCCACAACTTGATATTTTACTTACACACACCTAGAGACCGATATATAACACAAGTAAACTAAACAACACACCACTAGAAAAATTCCTAAGTATAAAAAACTAAGCCGATGAAGATTCCTTCCAAAGGAAAGTATGGGATGATGAGTGTAAATTTGAGCATATAGATCTGTAGACAAAAACAAAACTCACAAAGAAGATCTCACAATTTACTCAGCCATTGAAGAATGAAACAGTGCAAAAGGCTTGCAGCTGTGAATGCTTTCATTAATCAAAAAAGTAATCCAGATAATAATTACAATAATGTAAAATGGCTTTAATAGCCACAAGCAATTCGAATCCACATGAGGAAGTTCGAATTGATGACTCTACTTGACTATAGGTAACCAAGACATTGTCTAAATCACTATTGGAGGACCCAGTAGTTAACTGTCCTTGTCTAAATCATAACCGGAGTTCTAAAACACAACCAAGTGCTACATTTAATATTAAATAATGGTTAACTGACTGTGGTAGGTGAGAAATGCGCCCCACATGTGTGCAATTAATTAAACCATTATTTAACTGAATGTAGAGAGCTAGAACTGAATGTAACTGACTCCTAACTTGGCTTGACTAGTCATTAACTAAGGTGAACTGACCTTGGTTGGTTTCGGCACTCCTAGTTGATTCCTAAATTGTATGGATTGATCTAGGAGACTCCTAAACTTATGCAATCAAGTGAAATAAGTGGTAGTGAGCCTCAATTAGTGTTCCCCACACTTTGGTAACTGAAACATGTGTCCCAATTAGGTCAAGTTTAACCAATGGTGCTAATGACTATAAATAGACTGGATTGACTCCTGATTTAGACATGACTCCTAATTTAGACATATGAACAAATTTGGACAAGGGAGGATTAATAATCCTAACAATGAGGGCCCATAACAAACCAATGAAGGCTCGAAGAACAGTTACCCGGGGTCCTGATACAATTTTTCTGGGGCAAGTGTTTGAATCACCAAGTGCTTTTTCAATTTGTTGCACAGGGTTTCCTCCCACACCTATCCTACGTATAGTGGAAATATCCTTCCACTATCACTTATGTATGAATACTAGTTGTCGATATACTAAGGCTACCAACCCTACAATGAAGGTCCAGTAGAACAGTCATCAATCCAACTGATGTGCATGGGCGGGGTAACAAAGCTTGAAACTCAAACAACACTGGAACCTTACGGGGCCAACGGTGGTATTGAATGAATATTTGAATGCACAAAAATTCTAGTGTATGCTAAACTAAGCGTTGGAGGGGTATCTCCGCAACCCAATATTCGCATGACATTGTGCTTGAATCCTGTGTGAGATGAGATTTCTGGTTCACTTCCTTGTAAAATTGGATTTCCTAAGTGAAAGGCCACTATATCTGAGTTTAAATGGTTTTGGATAGTTAATTATAAGCCTAATTCAAAACCCTAGCCTAAGCTAGTGATTTTCGTTCCTAGAAATAAAACGTTACTAATCAATTTTGAATTTTTAATTGTTCTTTTTAAGGTTGTTATTTACTCGGGGTGAATGGTCGTGGAACTTATGGTATTTTTTACTCAACACTAAAGTAAAAATGCATTGTATAATTTATTCCTAATTGAAAATGTCACTTATATTTTTCATTCTTTCAAAACTAATGAAAGTCGCCTACTTAGCTTTGGAATTTTTTTTTTCCTTTTCTCTTTTGAAAATTCAAAAACGATGTAGATGCAATTACCTAAGTCTGATATGCACCTAATTTTTTTTTTCTCTTTTAAAAAATGAAATGAGCAATGTGAAATTATACACAAATGCAAGTTAGAGTTATGAAAAATTGTAGAAACAAGACTTAGATCTAAGATCTCATAAACACAAACTTTAAAGACTATGAGAAGTTAGACAATACCCTACTTGGAAAAAATACCAAAAACCTTTATGATAAGGTCATTCCAAGCTTGAAAAATAAGAAATCAAGTTAACTTATAAAGCAACCAGACTATATGTGGGATCAGAAATCACCAGAAAATGAAATACACGGACCCTACCTACTCTCAATTCATGCAAAAACCAAGCGGGGAGACCAAGCAAGTCTTCCACAAAGATTCAAACCAACCTACTGAAGGAGGATCACAATTCAAAGAAATAGCGACTAAAACAAGTCATATACCAATGAAAAAATTAGGTGAAACCTAGAATAATCTAGACATTCAAAAAACAGACTTAGAGGAACTAAACCCTAGCTTTTAAACATTTACCTATAGGAAATATGCGACTATGTAGTAAGCAGGTCGCATATGGTATGTGACTTTACAGTATAAAAACCATGTATTTTTAGGGAATACACGACTACAAGTAATCTGTACTTGGGGGTTCTTCACATATTTTTCAAAAAAAAGAAAAGAAAAGATAGAATCATGAACCTAAGAATTCGGATCGAACTGACTGAATATTATTTCTGCAAGCCACACACAAGACTAGAATTGACAAAATGGAAGAAAAATACAACAAAGAGACCCCAAAACAAAGGAAATTCTTGTTAGAATAATCAACCCATAGTTAGCTACCTTAGACTTTAATTAAATCATTTTTTTCTTATTACTTAGTCTCCTAGATTCCACTCTATGCTAGTTTCCTTCTACATGTCCTAGAAGTCAACACATGCCAAAAGTAAGTCATGGAGCACTTGGGAAACTTCCTGGAAACCCATTTTAGCATGTATTCTTTATTCTAGATCCTCCAAAGCACATATCTGCTTTTTCTGAAAAGATGCCTGTTTTATTGAGAATTAAGGAAAAAGGAAAAGCTAGACTAGGTGTAGTTGACTTGGTTTTTTCCCACATCATCCTCCCTCCTTTTCTCCTAATAAAAACATGTATGAGTTGTCTTTCCATATCTCATTATCTTTCCTACTTGACTTAGCCAATTCGTGACCATCTTGGTGGATTTGGAAACTGCTTTATGCACCTATGGGGGATTTGACTAGATTTAGTAAGCCTACTTTTTTACCGTTTCGAATGGAATCCAGATGCATTTGAATATCTCATGTAATTATATATTTCATAAGCCTATTACTTCACAAGGTTGGATATTGTACATTTATTCAATACAGTTTAGTGTTATGCTCCAATTTTAGTCTCCTTTGATGTTAATTTTGCATGTTTGATTAGCAATTTCATGAGTGTAATTGTTCTATCTCTTGGGTTCAATTTCCACATGGTATCAGATCCTTTGTAGATCGATTTATCTCCTTCCATATTTCTATTGCAGGTTTTACATATTGATTGGGAGCATATTCTGCTGACTGAAGGGCACAGTTTCTAAGCTATGGACCAATCTTAGAAGATCATCATGACACCATTCAATTTCTTTGAGTGGAAAGCTGAGATGGAGATATTGTTGAGAGAGAAAGGTCTCTATAGGGTTACTATGGAAACTGAGGAAGAGCGCAATGCAGCTGCAGAGAAAATAAAATGGCACAATAGGAGGGATGAGGCCTATGGTCTTTTGTTTCTAAGCATTTCAAGAGACCTCCTCTTCCATCTGGATGGATTGACATGACCTAATGAAGTGTGGGAGAAGCTTGTAGAGATTTTTGGTAAGAAAGATGAGATGAGAGGACATCAAATTGAGAATGAGCTGATCTCCTTGAGTCCCAGTAGCTTCAAATCCTTGCAACTCTATTTTTCCAAGTTTAAAGCCCTTGTTTTGCAGCTAAAACAATGTGGGATCGAAAATAAGGAAGAGAAACTAGTTTTGGCCATACTCTTGAAGCTTGGCCCTGACTATTCAGTGTTTGTTTTGACCTTCCATGCCACCAAGTTGACAACTCGAGCCTGGAAGATTCCTAAGCTTACAAAGTTCATGGAATCCCTCACATAGGAACAAGATAAGTTGGTGATGATGGGCACCATCAAACCTTCTAAAGACCAAGCTTTGGTTGCTGGAGATTTAAGGGTGGATTCAAAAAGCAAGAAAAAAGATAAAAATCCACTTGAGCAAAAAAGAGACAAGAACAAGTCTCAAGAGGAGCCCCGAGGTTCCAAGAAGAACTTCCAGAAGAAGAAGAACAAAGGAGAAATGAGCAAGTGTGCATACTACAGTAAGGGCTATCATCCTAATAGCTCTTGTATGAAGAAGAAAATTGACATGTTGACCCAATTCCTGGAGAATAATAACATCTCCCTTCCTGATTGCTCAAAGAAGAGGGAAGGAGGACCAAATTCAGAGGAAAAAGAGAGAGTACATGCCTTGGTTGCTCGCACATCAAACTCACCTAGCTTCATCATAGACACTAGAGCTTCAAGACATATGGTTTCGACAAAAGAGGCATTTTCCTCTCTTGACATGTTGAAAGGTCCACCAATAGTTTTGGGAGATTACTCTCTCACTGACAGTTTGGGGAAAGGAAGAATTAATCTTGACCATGGTAAGTTCAATAATGTGTTGTATGTTCTAGGTCTTGCCTCTAATATCTTGTCAGTGTATCAGATGACTCCCACTGGGTCTCCAAATAAGGTCATCTTCTCCCCTGATGATGTTGAAATCATTGATATTTAGAATGGTAAAGTCATAGCAAAAGGTGTTGTTGATCATAGTTCGAAGGTATACATGTTTTCCCATTTTCTACCCTACTCAAACCCCTTTGCTCTTTTGATTCATGCTAATGAGGTAAGCAAGCTTTGTCATGAAAGATTTGGCCATCTTAACTAAAAGTTTCTTTTTGATTTGAGTGAAAAATATATGGTCATAGGGTTACCAAAGATCAAGTTTTCCAAGGGAGTCTGTCAAGGTTGTATCTTAGGAAAACACCAAGAGCACAAATTTGAGAGAGCTAGTCATGAGAGAACCTCTGCACCTGTTGAGTTGATCCACAGCAACATTTCTAGTCCATTTCCTCATATGTCCATGAATCAAACCAAATATGCACCGACCATCATAGATGACTTTTCCACGTATTGTTGGGTTTACTTCCTAAAGCATAAGTTTGAAGTTTTTGACCTCTTCAAAGTCTTGAAAGCCATGGTTAAAAACCAGTCTGGGAGGAAACTCAAGATCCTTGGATCTGAAAATGGTGGTGAGTATGTCAAGTCTAATTTCATTTAGTATTGTAAATATTTAGGTATTCAGATGCGGCATTTGATCCCTTACACACCACAACAAAATGGTGTTGCTGAGAGAAAGAACAGCTCATTGAAGGAGATGGCAACCTGCATGATGGAGGCTAAGAATTTGCCACCAAAGTTTTGTGCTGAGGCTATAAACTGTGCATCCTACATCCAGAATAGGGTGCCTCATAAGCAGGTTGATGTTATGACTCCTTTCGAAGCTTGGAGTGGGTACAAGCCAGATGTAACCCATTTCAATATTTTTGGCTCAAAGGCTTGGAATAGAATTCCAACTGAAAAGAGAAAGGATTTGCAGCCCCAAAGCCAAGAGTGCCTATTTGTTGGGTATTCTAAAGATTCAAAAGGTTACAAGCTGATCAACTTGAACACTAACAAATCTTTCATTGAAAGAAGTGTTCAATTCCAATAAGAGCGTTTAGTAGCAGTTGAAGTTGGAGAGTCTTCTTCACCACCAGATCAATTGATTGTAAGTGGAGAGACTAATGAGTTTGATGATTCTGATATGTCTGATAATGATGATTTGATTGCATATCCTGACAGTCCTACAAGACAAAAATGGACAGAAAAGACCATTCATGCAGCTGGGGAACTAGCTGGAAATCCTAGTGAGAGTAGGAGGACTAGATCTCAGTTTGAGAGTGCCCTTTGTATGAAAGATCATTTATTTGATAAGAAGTTCTATCTGATGGTTGAATCAGATCCACATACATATGAATATGAATCACATGATACAAGATAGAAAATATCCATGAAAGAATAATTCAGCTCGCTCCAGAAGAACAACACTTGGGAACTAGTTGATCTTCCCCCAGGGAGGAAGCTAGTTCAATGTAAGTGGGTTTTCAAGACTAAGTTTGCTGCTGATGGTTCACCTTTGAAATATAAGGAAATATTGGTAGCCAAGGGCTACTCACAAGTACATGGTATTGACTACAATGAAACCTTTGCACTAGTGGAAAATATGGACTCCATACGGCTAGCTTTAGCCATTGCAGCTTCGAAGTAGTGGGAGGTACATCACATGGATGTGAAGTGTGCTTTCCTAAATGGAGATCTCACTGAAGAGATTTACATGCAACAACTTGAAGGGTTTGTTTCTAATCCATTTTTAGTGTGCAGGTTAAATAAATCATTGTATGGGCTCAAGCAAGCCCCCAGGGCTTGGTATGCCAAGATTGATGGCTTTCTATTGTCATTGAGTTTTGGTCGATGCAAGTCTGATCCTAATGTCTATTTGAAGCTGATTCATGGTTCTTTGATGATTATTTTCTTATATGTGGATGACCTTCTGATTATAGGAAGTTCAAAGAAAGAGATTGCCTCCTTGAAGGATGCAATGAACCATGCATTTTCTATGACAGATTTGGGATTGTTGAGCCAATTCTTGGGTCTCGAAATTGATCAATCTCAACATGGAATCAAATTACATCAGTCCAAGTATGCCTTATATTTTCTGAACAAGTTCAACATGAAATATTGCAAGCCAAGCAAGACTCCATTCCTTTTAGGAGTTAATCTTGAAGAAGTAGGTTCTTATCCTATGGTAAATAATACACTATATAGGCAATTGATTGGGAATTTGCTTTATCTTACACACACTCGACCTGATCTATATTTGTAGTTAGTGTGGCTTCAAGATACATGGATCAGCCTCATGAGATCCACTAGAGGGCAGCCAAAAGGATCCTAAATTTTGTTGAAGGAACAAGAACTCATGGGATCTTCTACAAAGCAAAATCTGATCTTGATTTGATTGGGTTTACTGACAGTGATTGGGCAGGTGACAACACAGATCGAAATTCAACATCAGGATATGTGTTCATACTTGCAGAAGGACCAACTAGCAGGTCAAGCAAGAAGTAGAGTGCCATAGCACTCTCATCTACAGAAGCAAAGTATAGAGGAGTTTTAAATGCAGCAACTCAATGTTTGTGGTTGCAGGGAATACTTGGAGAATGTGGCTTCGAATCAGAGTTTTCAACTATTATCTACTGTGATAATTAGAGCACCATTCGAATCTGCAATGATCCAGTTCAGAGACAGCGAACCAAGCACATTGAGATCCACATGCACTACATCAGACAGCTCGTCCATGATGGTACCATTCATCTACTCTTCTGTGCATCTTCAGAACAAGTAGCAGATATCTTCACCAATTTTTTTTGTGAGAATACATTCAGCAATCTCAAATCAATACTGGGGATTTATGATCATGCCGTGAAGCATGATTGATGACAAGATTTCCAAATATTGTTTTCTTGTCCATGTTTAAGGGAGGATTTTCCCACTGGGTTTTTTCCTCTTTCCTTGGTTGTATGGACAAGCAGTATGTAAAGGGTGACTAAGCCTTATTGCTAGGCCCTATATTTTTATGATATTTACTCATAAAGTCAGGCTTAAGGGAGGGCTTTAGAATAATCAACCCATAGTTACCTACCTTAGACATTAATTAAATCATTTTTGTCGTATTACCTAGTCTCCTAGATTCCACTCTATGCTAGTTGCCTTCTACATGTCCTAGAAGTCAACACATGCCAAAATTGAGTCATGGAGCACTTGGGAAACTTCCTAGAAACCCATTTTATCATGTTTGCTTTATTCAAGATCCTCCAAAGTGCATATCTTCTTTTTCTGAAAAGCTGCCTGTTTTATTGAGAATTAAGGCAAAAGGAAAAGCTAGACTAGATTTAGTTGACTTGTTTTTTACCCACATCATCCGCCCTCCTTTTCTCCTAATTAAACCATGTATGAGTTGTATTTCCATCCCTCATTAGCTTTCCTACTTGACTTAGCCAATTCATGAGCATCTTAGTGGATTTGGAAACTGCTTTATGCACCTATGGGGGATTTGACTAGATTTAGTAAGCATACTTTTTGAAATTTTTGAATGGCATCCTTATGCATTCAAATATCTCATGTAATTATATATTGCAGCAGCCTATTACTTCACAAGGTTGGCTATTGTACATTTATTCAATATAGATTAGTGTTATGCTCCAATTTCAGTTTCCTTTCATGTTAATTTTGCATGTTTAATTAGCAATTTTGTGAGTGTAATTGTTCTATCTCTTGGGTTCAATTTCCACAATTCTCCAGTGGAGTCATCAGTTCTTTTGTTAGGGAATTCATCCTATGGCTTGGGTTTGAGGCCACCAACATACTAAGGTTTCTATTGACAGACATATGAGGTTCAACAAGCATATATTAAAGAAAAATCTTAATGGAAGAGAGGATGCATACCTTATTCTAAAGACTGATCCTAGTTTGGTATTCTCTCCAAATGATCCTTTGATCCAAATCTCCAATACCTGCAACATAGAAATAACTTTCACAAAGAACCTTCAACTGTTATAACAAATGAGCCATAAACATATATATTGACTGCAACTTGGATGTAAATCACAATCTAGATCATTGCTCAAAGAAATTGAAACATGCATTACAATAGATATGGAAGTAAATTATTTCTTTATTCATGAATTTTTTGGAACAATCACATATACCTCTAGCTGATCAAGCATCCCTGAAACCTAGATCTAAGCCCTCTTGCTTCTCTTCTCCAAAAGAAATCATCCTGTAATGTCCCAATTTTGACCCCGTTGCATTAGATGTATATGATGTAAATGATCATGGTGTGGAGCTAAAGGCCAAGGCCCCACCATTGATCGGTCATGTTATGTTTAGGATTTAAATTTGTCCCCGATGGTATATCGGGGCATGCGGCATATGTTTTGAGTTTATCACCATGTAAATATGCATCTATAATTAAAAATGAACACAACCAGCTACGGTCGCGGCAACTAAATCGAATGGGGCATGATTTTCCCAAGGATAAGGATGTGGGGGGGGATTTGTCCAGTTTTGGCCAATGGGGTGAAAAACCCATGTGTCATCTTCTTTTGTTTTATTCCAACCACCTTCAGTTAATAATTTTTGCTGGTAGTTGAAGCAGTTAATGGTCTTTGGGAGTGGGGTGGCAGGACTGTCAGTCCTCACCCACACGCACACTCCACCCCTGTTGACTTCACCCATGCAGGAAATTCCACCTCTCACCATGATTTTGTTGTTCTTTCCCTCACGCAGACATTCTCCTTCCTCTCCACGAGTTGCTGAGTACCCACACACTGCAAATTCACGTCCTCTTGGTAGCTGTTCACCTTCACGCACTTCCCATTTGGCCGCTCACTGTCTTCACACACAGGAAATTTTCCTGTGTTTTACCCACACGAATTTATCCTGCAAATTCACGTCCTCTCCATTGTTGTGCATTCTCATGCAGAGGGATTCCTTCCCGTTTTTGGTCTTCACGTACAGGATTTTGCTGGATTTACCCACGCAGCAGTTTTCCTTTGTGGATTGGTGAATAGTGTGGCCTTTCTTGTACTCACGGGACGATTGTGGGTTCTGCATTGTTGCTCATGCTCACCCACATGCTGGGAGACTGTAATTTCTTCCCCAGCTCGGTCTGTATATGTTTTCTTGGTGATTTCGTTGCCCAGGATGGGTTGTGTTTCCCACGTTGTTGGTTGTGGTTGTTGTGGTCTTCCTTACATGCTGGGGGCTGTTGTAAATTCTCCTGGGAGTCATTTTGGCCACAAGAGGTCCAATAATGACTCAGAAGTCGTTTTCCTGTTTAGGCTGTGACAACTGACTTAGTTGCTTGTGTGCAATGGTTGGTCTTCGGACTGTGAGAGGAGCAGGGATGTGGGCTTAGATTTGCTTGATAAACCTGGTGGCTGGAAACCACACAGACAGAGCTAGAGGGCTGGCCTTCTTCTCCATCACCCCTGAATAGCACTGGAAGGGAATGCATGGCCTGAGGGACTGTGTAGCAGAGAAGGGACAGATTCCTTGTGTTGGGTGTGGTTGGGTGTCTTAGAGGTCAGGCTAGCTCTGGTGTAGGTGTTCTTGGCTTTGTAATGAGCTCACCATCTTAGCAATTTTCCTTCTCCAACTCCTTAATGGCCTGATAAACCCAACTCTGTTGGCTTGGCTGTTTTTTGTATATTCCTGGCTATGTGTAAGCCTGCTAGTTCCCTTATTCCTTGGAGAATCATGCCCAGCTCGGGGGTGGCAGCGTTGCTGAGAGATTAAGGAGCACGCTAGCCTATGGTTGGGTGGAACGTTACAGCGACGTAGCTGGTTGCGGATCGGGTTCATCATAAGATAAGTGATCTTGTGTATTTTACTTCTGCAATTCTATATTTACTGTTAATGAAAAAGAAATGAACATGTTGAAAGAATGCTTGTTTGAATGCATGTTGATTCCGCTGTGCAAGAAAAATAATCATAGCTGTGTATGATCAATGAGGGTATCTGTGCATATTCCACTGTATTGCATCTCTTTATCAGCATTCTGTTTTAGCATTTCAGCATTTTATTTA
Source organism: Pseudotsuga menziesii (assembly GCA_001517045.1). Classification (NCBI taxonomy): domain Eukaryota; kingdom Viridiplantae; phylum Streptophyta; class Pinopsida; order Pinales; family Pinaceae; genus Pseudotsuga; species Pseudotsuga menziesii. The sequence continues at coordinate 708,634 of LPNX010257014.1, read as the reverse complement.
TGCCTGTACATGTTCATGGGCGGTTAGCCCGGGTGGTCAATGATTGAGTCACGTCTTCTTCACCGGTCAGAGGCATGGGGACGTGACACATCCAGCCTGACTTTTCCTCCAAAAGGTCTCCCTCTCCTCTATCCCCTCTCCTATTTTGATAGTTCATTAGGAGGAAGAGTTATGAGGTTAGGTTGGTTAGGGGAGTTAGGGGAGTTAGGTTAGTTGCCAAATTGACCCCAACTGCCTCGTGATTAGTTTACTTTTTATTTTTAACGAGTTTTAATGGAATACATGGGTTACAAGAAGGAAACTTGTGTGTAGTACACGGGTTTCCTTGAGGAAACTAGCGTATTCAACTTTTGAGATCCATATGCAGGTTGTTTGTGTGTAGCTCGCGTATGATACACAGGTTGACAAGAGGAAAGTCGCATATTCAAGTCAAACTCATAATCCAAATGTGTTGATACTATAGTAAACATTGTGTATTTAGGGTCCATATATTTTATAATGTTAAGGCTCTTCTGTCCATTAAGTCCTTCTATGTGATGACAAATTTTGTGTGTCACTCGGACAGAGAAGTGTCATTTCGAAATATAACACAAATGTGACACTTACTAAGTTAAATATATGTCAGGTAGCCTTAACACACAAATATATGACTGTGGATCCTTGAATTGCAGTAGTGTCCTATGGGTGGTAGTTAGAAATAGAATCGCATAGCAATAAAATAAAAATAAATTCAGTTATAAAACACATAAGAGAACAATACAGGAGAGACACCAATATACATGGTTCACCTGAAGCTTGACCTTACCAAAGTTAGAAAGGTTGACAAATATATTTTCCTTAATTTAATAATAAATTTAAAAATTATTATTATTTTCCAATGCAACCACTTAACTTGTGGATAACGTGCATAAAATAAATCCCTGAGATAGAAATTATAATTATTTTATATATATGTTTTTTTATAATTGTTTATTTTGACTTTGGAACAGATTCCATTAAAAAAAGTTTTAAAGTCTCATTTTCATGCACGTTGGGAAGAGTATATATTAAGTGTCCAGCCCAAATTATACTAAACTAGCACGTCTACTTAACTTGTGGTCAAGTTCCATGAACAAGTTGTGTGTTACTTGTTGTGTTACTTGTTCTCCATTCGTAGTTGAAATCATGGGTTGTCTATGCCTTATAAGCTACTTGTTATCTCTAGCTTTCTTCTAGTTAAGTCCAGAGGCTTTTAAATATTATCTAACTTTTTTGGATTTGGTTGAGTGGATCAACAAGACTAACCCAAGTGTAACAAGTGTACAATCAAAATTTATTTCATTGTGGTCTTATCTTATTATGCTTAAATACATCTCGATTAAGATTTAAATAAACTTAAATTCAATCTAAGAAAACATACTTGCTACTCCACCCCAGACTGATTACAATGTCACAATGTTTTTTGGTAAACAACCTGAAACCCACACTTTTATGATTCAATAGCTACAAACGCAACAACTAAAAATTCAACCCTCCGAGAGCTTAAACATCCTCCGTGTGCAGTATAAAATTCCACATAAATAAAGAAAGAGCCTCATTCTTTTACTAATTGTACGTCGATTCATTTGACATCACAGACCTCCCAGCACGAATCTAACCTCGCTAGAAAATACAGATAGAAAGCAGGGAAAAGCGTAACCATGACAAAAGTGTTACACATTTCTGCTTCCATATATATATGCATAACACAGTCACGACCATTGATGCACGCTGAATATATATATATATATATATATATATATATATATATATATCCAACTGCTACGACCAAGCACACGATCTTTATTCAATCCACTAAAGCTACTATCACCACCCACCACATGTTCGAGACGATGAAAACCGAAGGGAAAACGTTCAAGATTAGGTGATTGGTTGTAGCATAACACAGTCACGACCATTGATGCACGCTGAAAATATATATATCTATATATATATCCAACAGCTACAACCAAGCACACGATCTTTATTCAATCCACTAAAGCTACTATCACCACCCACCACATGTTCGAGACGATGAAAAGCCAAGGGAAAACGTTCAATATTAGGTCATGAGACCCCAAACTTAGGCACTGTATGTACCGCTCTTCAATGCATTTAAATTCGGAAGTGTGATTATTGAAAAAGGTTGTAGAATGTGCTTGGAGAAACTACACATATTATAAAAATATTAAATAACTGCCTAGTTGTTGTGTTTTCCCGTTCATTAATGACCAAATTTGCTGAGAATATGCGGTCATATTTGTCCTTGGCGTCCATGAAAAGCACACACGAAAAGGAAAGTCTGCGGTCGTATTTGTACTTGGCATCCATGAAAAGCACACACGAAAAGGAAAGTCTGACTATCATATGGTGGTGACGAGTGATTCAAGCTCCCCACCGATGAATGAGTATGTTTTTATTAAGAAACCACTCAAAATGGAATCAAATGAGGAGAGGATATAGAATATCTCTATGAAAATTGAAAGTAGGTGACTTATGTGTCAAATTCCTACCTTAGGTTATGTTACTAGAAACGAGAAATGGGAAACGAAACGAGAACGGTATGAGAAACAAGGTTTGTAGGTTTCTCATATAACAAAACTAAAGGTAAAGAAGAGTCACACAACCCACTTCCATTTTAATGGATGTTACTCAAGTAGTTAGAGCAAAGGTCACACTATTGTGTCATCCACTCTTGGAGGTGGTTGCCACTAATTTATGAATGAAGAGATATAGTTGACCAACTAGTGATAAATATGAGTCCATAAAGGCCAAGAACCTTATCAAGTAGATTAGAATGGATTGATGCATATGATCCACTAGTGGAGGTGACTGCCGTTAATCTATGAACAAAGAGATAGAGTTGAGAAACTAGTGACAAATATTTAAGAGATTAGAATGGATGAATAGTTCATGGAAAATCAAAATAACAATATTTAAAATAAAATAATTTTATACTATAAATTTAAATGAATCATTTTTAAAAAATATAATACTTGCAAATATGAATCATTTCTCAAAAGTATAAAAATTGCAAATATTTTTAAAACTATACATGAAAAAACCTAAAAGTTTCGATGCATACTAATATGAAATGATATAAATAGGGAAGAGTCTACATCATAGTTTAAGTTTTTATTCACAATGAAGGCATTCTTCAATTTTGAGATACAATACACATCGACACATCATATAACTTGTTATGGGTTTAATAACACATACATGGACTAGTGAAATTTTGAATGTAAGGAAGCTTCTTGCATTGGCTCCTTAAAATTCCTCTTTCCCTCAAAGAAGCGATAATTTCTAGATGAGACTGTTTCAGTACTCTAGCACAAAACTATAGATTCCTCATGCATGCTCTACCAATTGTGATTAAAGTTCATTTATCCTACAAAATAATGGAAAATCACCAAACTTTAAAGGTGAAATTATAGATGATGAATCTATGGTTAACTATAACGAAGGCTAACTTGTGCTATGTCCTTTAAATCAAACTCTAAATCTAGAAACTAATTTTCACATCTAGGGAAATCTCTCATCTTGCCAACCATAAGAAGGTTTCTATCCCCGCCAAGGAGAAAACCCTAGGCTCTATTTTCCTCCTCCACTGTCATAATTGAACCTAAACCTAACCTTGACAATAATCCTTCATTTTCTTCATGTGAAGGAAAAAATATCCCTTTATATAACAAATAATACTTACCTGAAATCAAACATAATTTTTTTTCACCCAAAATTCTTCGCATTTGAAATATAAGGATGCAATGAATAAGCTACAGAAATTTACCCCAATGCAGGTTTCTTTGTTGCATAGTTTGTGACAATCCACAATATAGAATAAATGATTGCAACGCGAATTTCATAATAAAATTGATACAATCATACATAATATGTAAATTCATATTATGTAGTTTGTCTTCATATCAATATTTCCAAACAATATAACACACTAATTTCCCCATTTCCCTCTGAATTTCAAACTAAATGGAATTTTATAAAAATGAAACTTCAAATTCTAATATCTAATTTCCCTATTTTCTTAAAATTTCAAGCTAAATCGATGAAATTCAAATTGAATAGAATTTCATAAAAATGAAACTAGAAGTTCTAATAAATTGTTCATACTGGTTCATACCTCTCATTTGAATAACAAATTATTGAGTCCACCTCGCTCTAATCCTCTCCAACCTATGTAGTCCAAAACTGCAACCAACATCGAAGGAAAATCTAAGATTGGTTATTCTAAAATCAACCCATTACAAAAACCCCCAAAACCTGGCATAGGCTTCCAAGAAACCACCGCATCTGCGTCCATAGAAGGTTCTCAAGATGGATTGAGCGAGAAACAATTTAACAGGGAAGGGAATGCTGAAGCTTAGAAGGGTGAATGCAGTAAGGAAGAGGTGACTTGAAGAAATCCGTTAATATTCATGTTATATGTTGGTGAGGAACAAGAATCTAGACCTGTGACAAATATGGACTTATTGTTGGCCTGGAGACTCTAGTACTACCAAGGTACTTGGCCATGGCCTTGATCATCATATCTTGCTCTAACCCACACATCTCTTGACGTAGAGGGTTAAACGTTAAGGATCTAAGTGCAGTACCAAATTCTTTGCCTTAATGTGCATAGCCAGGGCGCTTAGGTTTTTCTCGGTTTAACAAGTTCAACGCCTATTGTATTAGAAAGAATAATACTCAAAAACCAAGAGTTTGATCCTGGTCCAGAAGAATCAGAAAAGAGTAAACAGGTTGAAAAGTCCCTTACCTTATGTCGATCTCCTTTACTTCCCATCCAGCGGCCCATCTCATCCAACTAACCCAGTGATCCATCATCCCAAGCCAACGATCCCTATCGAAGCATCTGCAGACATTGGCGTGGATTAAGCGCCCCCTTTCTACCTTAGAGCCTCAATAAACAATGATCATAGGAAATTGTTCTTTATCTATGTCTGGTGCTTATTGTGATATGGCTATTTCGCTGCTTTGCAATTCCTCCATGGAATGGGCGAGGTAGACAACAATTGTTTCTCTGCTGTGAAACCAAGGGAGAATCAACTTGCGGCTTGAACCAACTCAAGATGTCACCTATGTATTCAAGCGGATCAGCCAAATAAGCGCTTTCAACTTTAAATATCAATGCATAGCTGAGATGCAGGGATGAGGAAAGATTGTGCTTTCAATATCATTAAATTTGACATCAACTAATTTACCTTTTGCGTGTTGTACAATGTTTATGTACTTGTAACTTCGGAATGTATTCACTTGTATATCGTATGTATTGTATCTCGATGTTCCTATCGGGAAGTATCTGTAATATAATTGAGTCATGTCATACCCCAATGTTCCTATCAGGAGAATCAATAATGTAAATAAGTCATGTAAAAACATTGAGGTTAACCCTCCATTTTAAGTTGAGGCAATAGTCCCCACAATTGAGTCAAGATGAACCCTCCTTGTTGATCGGAAGGAAAAGTCCCCACAGTTGTGGGGCACTAGGGTTATTAGACTCTCCTAGAGACATCGGTCCTAGTAAGTAATTGTTAAGTGACACCGACATGTTGGAGTGGAAATAAAGTGAAAGAAAGAATATAAATAGAGAGTGAGACTCTCTATTTATCACACACACACTCACTCATTGGGGTGCATGAGTGAGAGAGGAGAAGCTCTCTCAAGTGAGAGAGGGAGAACAGCTATGGAGATCGTTTTTTCTGTCTTTGGGTTTTACTGTTGCCATTGATTCTCATTCTATCTCTAAGGAAGTTGCGTGGTTTTCTCCTTTATGGTTTCCCCAAGGAAAATTGTTTGTGTCTCTTGTTTCTTGTGATTATTGTTGTGCATGTTATTCTCTCAGATAAGATCCTAAGATCATATTGCTTAAATGATAAAAATCTAACATGGTATCAGAGCTAACCTGAGAAGAAGACACTTTGCAGCTATAGAAGATAGGGATTCTTAATTTTTGGGTCTCTCTCCATAATCTATCAGCAAAAGGATGCTAATCTAACTCTCCATTGAAGGGCGCATCTTTCTATCGAAGCGGAATCTAATTTCGGGCATTTTCAGTTTTTTGCTATGGGAAATTAGGGCTTTTCATAGAAGAGTAATTTTTGAGTGAGCCTAGCATAGGTTTTATAGCCCAAAATGACACATCTATTCTTGTGACCACTTTCCCATGATTCCGTCGCATGTTGACACTTCCATGACGACACTTCATGAAAGTCACTGAAAAAACACCTATCTTGGAGGACCCATATCTTGAGTTCTATAACTCCGTTTGACCTCATCTCTACACTGTTGGAAAGGTATTTCAGTTAGCTAAAACTTTCCGGAATACACCAAAGTCTGAAAATGCCCAAAAATACCCTTAAAATGTGTTTTTTTGTGTATTCGTGACTCTCCTTAAGGAATAGTCGCGAATCATACGCGAGTCTCGTGTTTTACAAGTCGTGGATGCATATATTCGCGGGTTGCTCTTGTGGAAACTCGTGAATCATTCACAGGTTGTCCTCCTTCATAGTCGCGAATATGTCTCTTAACATTAAAACATAAAAACACGCCTTGTGAGTTAGTTTGGGTAGTTATGCAACTGACTCCTTCAGTTGTAACCACTTTGTCTTCACCCCTATCTCTTCTTTACCATATAAATAGAGGTAGGGAGGTCCATGAGAGGGGACTTGGAATTTCTGCATTGTTATGCTGGAGGAATCGGGACTCTCTTTGCCCACACCTTTGCCCTGGAGGTCTTCCCCTTGTGTTGCAGAGCTTGGAGGCTGAGCTCTTTAGAGAAGAGAAGCAACAGAACCAGATCAAGGTTTCGTGAGGTGCCAAACATGAAGAGAAGGTATACTTGTACTTGTTTTCAAGATTAATAAAGATGTGATGTCCTTCTTCTTCCCAAATCATTGTTCAATGTGTGATTGAATCTCTGTTTATGATCATATGATGATGTTATTCAGATCATTTGTTCATGTTTATTTAATTATCATTGTCTTATATGTGGTCATAATGGTTTGAGGAAGGTATAACTTGTTTTGTAGGTCTCTTGGAGTGGGAGGAGCAAGAAGAGGATTAAAGAGAAAGCTTGGACCAGCCTTCAGTTTATCAGGTGTGGACCTTTCTTATCTCTGAAACTTGCTTATATATGCTTGCTGAACATTGTGCATCTCTCTTTCAACCCCAGTATGTTGATGGCCTCTTAAAACCTAGCCATAGGATACTTTCCTTTACAACAATAGGATTACTCTCCTCATCAAAATCAAATTTTAGAGACCTGGCTCGAAATTTTTGGTTGGGTGAAACTCCAGGAAAATCAAACCCTAGTTCGACCCCGGGCCTAAAAAACCCTAAAATACTGAAACTGATAGTTTTGGTAGATTCACTATATCTTGAGCTTGGAGAAGTCTCAGGTGCCAAAAATTTCATAGGTAGAATATAAATTCCTGATATACATTGTGTCCAAGTTTCAGCCTCATATTCACTATATTCTAGGAGATATGATTCCTCCAAGTTAAAGTTCCAACCTCTCCTAAGATTCCTCCCCAAACAAGACACCTAAGGACAATTACTATATCTCGGGCAACGAAGGTCCAAATGAAATTTCTCAAGATGTTCCAAAAATAAAATGGACTTTAATTTATGTGGTAAATTTTTCAGACCCCGAAGATGAAACAATGACGTGTGGCAGTCCGTACAACTTCGCTATGTTGAACAATCCTGAAACAGGTCACCTTGGGAAAACGCTCATAAGTCCCAATTGGTGAAACAAATTCTTATGAAACTTGTGGTGTTAGAACAAGGATAGACAAGGATACCGTAGTGCACAATTTTAGACATAGATGAGTAGTACTTTCAGAGATACCAAAAAAATAGTATCAGGACTTTATGCAGAAGAAATTGGTAAACTAGGGCTTCCTGTTCCGGGAGCTTCCCTCCACTATTTTCAGAAAAGGAGTACATTGGATAACTCTCCTTGAAGAGGTCTATCTTTCTATCCAATCAGATCTGAAAAATAGTGTTTCTTTAACAAACCCTAGATCAGCCAGCTCCAAAACCAGGATGGACACCTCAAATCAGTAAGATCTAATATTTTGCTATTTACAGTTGAGGTTCTCATTTCAAGATGACTAATCACACCAGCTTGATGACAAGCTTGTTGAGGCTGAAAAATTCCAAGCATGGAAGTATAGGATCTCACTAGTTCTTGAAAGAAATGAATTGGACACCTACATAAGTAGAGAGGTTCCAATTCCAAAGGGAGATGCGGCTGAAAGCCTTACACAAGAAGAACTTGGTCAAGGCCAAGAAGATCACTACTAATTCAATAACAGATCACCTTATACCACAAGTGTCTTCCCTAAAGACACCCAAAGAGATGTTTGATTCCTAGACCAAGATATTTGAAGGGAAGAGTATAAATCAGAAGATGACTTTGAGAAAACAATTGAAGAATGTGAAGATCTAGAATGCAGAGACCATATAGTCATACTTTACAAGGGTCTCTCAAATCAAGAACAACTTGAAGCGGTAGAAGAAGAAGTGGAGAATGCAGAAGTTGTGATAACCACCTTGAATGGCCTCCCAGGATCATGGGATTCATTCATTCAAGGAATGTGTGCCAAAAGGAAGTGCTTACTTTCAGCAAACTTTGGGAAGAGCACACACAAGAAGAAGCTCGACTCATAAATAGAGAAAAGAAGATGGGAGCAATTGAAGATCAAGATTTCATGATTCAAAGAAAATACCTCAAGCGATGAGGAATATGAAGAACTAAACTTTTGAAGAATTTCTTATCCATATTAAGCATTTGGATAAGAAATGATGATGTTATGAATGAAGAAGATGATGAAGCTGAAAGAAGGAGTCTACCCACGAAACAAATAATGATAAGTATTCAATTGTCATTTCATGATATTGTTTTTTTATGCACTTGTTTATATTCAGTTGATGTGTTATGCATGATAGAATGTTTGCATTAATGACATTATACTACTAATATGCATGCGATGGGTAAGTAGCTCATGGTGCTATACAACTCTGCATTGCTACTTATCTGGAATGAAACCTCTTTGCTGACCTATTGGATTAGTGCACAACCTCAATGTTGTCCTGGTAGAGATGGAAGGCATGTAGAAATTTTCTGTGAGATATGGATGAGTGTTGTATTGGCTAAAATAGTTGCATGATTATATCTTTATGCATAAGAATTTACCATTATGAACATGCATTATGAAATGTTTCTAATCATACAACTGGTGCATTTGAATTGTAGGAAAAATCGTGTACAATCGTCTACAAGAAAAGAAGGACGAGACTTGTTCCGAAGAACAAGTGACGATAGTTCAAGATTCACTCTAATAATCCAAAATGAAGAATGATGTCTAGGATGCAGTATCAAGACCTTAAGGGAAGTTCATAGTTCCATCATGCAGTAGATGGAAACATCGTGGGATACAAGGTAGGACTCGTAGAATGAGGCTTCTCACGGAAATAAAGCATAGACTACGAAGAGACATTTGCAGCCACCAGAAGTTAAGACACATGACAGGTAGAGTCATGTGTGCATATTAAAGAAGGCCTTGTATGAGCTCAGAAGAAACCCATGGGATAACACATACATGAGGTTCTTGAAGACCACCTAGAGTGATGAATATATTAACCTTTGCTACAAGGTTGAAGATGAAATCCTTTAGAGGATGACAAGCTCACAGATGTGTGCGAGAAGAACGTTTTCAAGATAAAGGATATTGGTATCTAGTGACCCTAGATGGATTCATAGAATATTAGTAGTAGAGGAAGCTACTTGTCACTCCAGTACATAATGTTTCAATGCATAAAGTACAAAAGGCAGAGGGAGAATGATGCTCCGCTTCAGAGGGAGTGACTATAGAAGATCCCGAGGTTCGATATGGTACGACGGGATGGATAGCTTACTGATGAATCTAGGCTTTACTGAGAGTAAAGTGGATTCCAACCTTTTCTTCAAGGTTGCAGGTGGAATACCACTGATGCTCCTATTATATGTCGATGACTTGTTCCTAACAAAACAAAAGAACTCATTAAAGTTGCAAGAAGGAGACTTTCTGCTGAGTTCGAGATGAAGGACTTGGATAATACACTACTTTCTAAGCATGGAGGTGTGGCAGAATGCAGATGGAATATCCTAGGGACAAGGGAAGTATGCAGTAGAGATCCTGAAGAGGTTCAGGATGATGGACTGCAAGGCCATGACCACACCTATGGCATCGAAGCTGAAGATATTGAGTGATGCTTCATCAGAAGCTGTTGATGCTACAATGTATCATCAGATTATTGGGTCCTTAATGTGCCTGACGAATACAAGACCAAATATTTGCTTTGCTATGAACACATTGAGCCAGTTCCTGACAAATCCTAGACATGTTCACTTGATGGTTGCAAAGCATGCAGTAAGGTATCTGACGGGTACCGTTGAGTATGGACTCAAGTATTATATGATTCAGAAGATTAACCTAGAGGGTTATGTGGATTCGTATTGGGAAGGAAGTGCCATTGATAGGAAGAGCACTTCGAGGTGCTACTTCAGTATGAGATCAAGTGTAATCTCTTGGTTTAGTAAGAAGGAGTCATGTATGGCGCTAAGTATAGGCGAGGAAAAATATGTTTCCACTTGCTCAGCTATTTGGGAGGTAGTATGTTTCTTTTGAAAAATACTATTTGATTTGATTGATTTGACTTGCATTTTTTGATGTAGAGAGGAGCAGTGAAGCTCCAATATGTGATCCAGATCGAGATCTCTCGAAAGAAGGAGTTCTAGCATAGTCGGTGGGACAGGTTTCTAAGCCTAAATTATGGCGAAGCTCATAGGTTTCTTAGACATAAACGGTCCTGTAGGTTGTCCTCAAATGTAATCGGTCCTGGAGAAGCTTGCAGTTTATCCTTGGACGTAATCAGCCCTGATGTGATTCTATGCTAGAAATGGCCAGAGTGAAGTTTGAGTACTTTAGGGAGAAGCTTGGTGTTCTCCAGGTCAAGGTTGCTTCCAAGGGGAAGTGATGAGTCTATGATTCCTTTTGACATGGTGATAGGATTGATTCCTACCATGGTCAGTTGTAAGTGTAGAGCCATTCTGATATGACTATGGGATTGGCTCCCACATGATCAGATATAAGTGCAGAGCCATTATGATATGACTGTGGGATTGGATCCCACATGATCAGATATAAGTGCAAAGCCCTTCCATGGATGGAAGTAGGTTTGTCCTACCATGCCACTGGTTGTAAGTGTTGGGCCCTTCCACAGATGATAGTAGGTGTGTCCTATCGTGCTGATGGTTGTAAGTGCTGGGCCCTTTCACAGAGGATAGTAGGTGTGTCCTATCATGTTGATGGTTGTAAGTTATGGTCCTTTTCACAGATGATAGTAGGTGTGTCCCATCATGCTGGTGAATGTAAGTGCTAGGCCTTTCCGACATGGTTCTTGGATGTGTTCCTCCCATGGTCGGATGTAAGTGTTGGGCCTTTCTAACATGGTGGTGGATGTGTTCCTCCCATGTTCATATGTGAGTGCTAGGCTTGCCTTTCTAACATGGTGGTGGATGTGTTCCTCCTGTGGTCAGATGTAAGTGTTGGGTGGGCCTTTCTGACATGTAGTCAGATATAAGTGTTGAAGAAGATGAAGACCTACATGGAGGATAGGCCTACAACCAGCATGAAAAGGGCTGGCTCTGTAGAACTTCTTATGACGAGTAGAATTGAGATAGAACCAGTGATGATGACCCAGTGATGATCCAACAGTGATGATCCAAATCTAGTGATGATCCAGATCCAGACATGAAGATGAAGATGACTTGATGATGATCCAAATAATACAGAGAATAAAACTTGTGCAGATAAATTGTGTCGAGAGAATACCTTCCTAGTTAAGAGGGAGTGTTGATGTATTTGTAACTTCGGAATGTATTCACTTCTATATCTTATGTATTATACCCCGATGTTCCTATCAAGAAGTATCTGTAATGTAATTGAGTCATGTCATACCCCAATGTTCCTATTAGGAGAATCAATAATGTAAACAAGTCATGTAAAGTCATTGAGGTTAACCCTCCATTGTATGCCGGGGCAATAGTCCCCACAATTGAGTCAAAGTTAACCCTCCTTGTTAATCGGAGGGAAAATTCCCCATAGTTGTGGGGCACTAGGGTTATTAGAATCTCTTAGATATGTCGGCCCTAGTAAGTAATTGTTAAGTGAGGCTGACATGTTGGAGTGGAAATAAAGTGAACGGAAGAATATAAATAGAGAGTGAGACTCTCTATTTATCACACACACACTCACTCACTGGGGCGCATGAGTGACAGAAGATAAGCTCTCTCAAGTGAGAGAGAGAGAACAACTATGGAGATCATCTTTTCTATCTTTGGGTTTTACTATTTCCATTGGTGCTCATTATATCTCTAATGAAGTTGCAGGGTTTTCTCCTTTATGGTTTCCCCGAGGAAAATTCTTTGTGTCTCTTGTGATTATTTTTGTGCATGTTATTCTCTCAGATAAGATCCTAATTTCATATTGCTTAAATGATAAAAATCTAACATACAAGTTAACTACAAATGATAGGCATGAACCGGAGACCAACATGGACTCAACAACAAGACGAAACAAAGGTCGTTTTCTGGAAAACCGTCCTTAGAAACTATTCATTTCCAAAGAAACCGATTTTCATCTTTAGAAATGGGGACAGCCGTAAAAAACCTTGGTTTCTACCTGGTCTTCGTTTCTATCATGTTTTTTTTCTGAAAAATGTGGACTACCGTCATGTTTTTGGTAACATAACTTGTAGGTATTGGGTTGTGTGATAGAAACTCAGAATCTCCATTAGACACCTACACATGCTACCAGCAGTATCATTTTGTGAATGTCAACCAAGAATTAAAAACCTAACAAATGCTTTCGAAGAAATAAACAAATTGAACTCAGGGTGTTTTTTTTAATATTATCTTTGATGTGAATCAATTGTGGGTCTCGTCTAATTGATAAAGCTACAAAGTCCATGGAAGTTGTTAACTTCCATGCGTTACTGTTGGATTAATTAAAGAACAATGCGTTGATCAACTTCGTCCAATTGTTGATTGAAACATTACATAGCTATCTAAGGAGCTCAAAAAAATATATGATTTGCTGCAGGGCTACTTTATTGTATTGCAATCATATTTTATAATGTCCTAATTATTATAGGATAATGATATAGATAGGTGTTAATGTTTAAATCGATAGATGTTTTTATTTGAGATTTGGGGTAGACTACGACCTATTCTTTTTCATCTACGGATGAGGATGAGACAAGTTTCCTATTGATATTGATTATATGGCAGTCGTTCAAAATTTGAAATAAAAAATTAGCCGGTAACTAGCTCATGAATGGATAACTGGTAGCAATGCATGGATAACTCATAGCCGATGAATGGATAACCAACACTTCGTGACAAAAGCTAGAAGAATGTCAGATAAAAGAAAAAATAATATAAAAAATAATTGATAGTTGATAAATGAATAACATGAAGAATGTCAGTGATAACATGTAGCTAGGCATGGATAACTCATAGTTGAACCCATTTAACTAGAAGAATATGAGCAATAAAAAATATTTTCCATTCCATAACTATCTCTCAACCATTTGATCCCTATGGATGTTAACCAAGTGATTTTAATTTTTAGTCCTATATATATATATATAAGCAGACGTATAGATAACTAGTAATTGATACATGGATAAAGAAGAAGACTACTTGTTAAGTAAGTGTACTAATATAAATTGAAGTAATAGATTTAATAATATCTCAAACAAGAATTTAAGAATATCTTTGATTAAGAGTCTCTTTAGGTTGGGATTAACAATTTCTCAATGGAGATTTTTTGAAACTCTGTAGTTCTAAACTCTCAAGGACGTACGAGAATCTCCTAAACTCTCTATTGAAAAATCATAATCAATGTTTTCATCGAGGAGTTTAGATATTTTTGAGATTTTAGATTTCCTTGAGCATACCAACAATATTAATAGTGTATCAAGTGTACAATCGAGATCCTTTTCATGGTCTTCATATCTTGTTATGCTTAAATACATCTTGATTAAGATTTAAATAAGCTTCAGTTAAAGGGGTGTCAGTTTTTGTTTTTTTTGTTTGTTTTTCATATCAATTTTTTGTTTGTTTATTAAATAGTATTTGTTTTATATTTATATTAATTAGTTACATCGATAGACATTTTTATTTGAGATTGTAGGTGGACTATGACCTATGACTTTTCATCTACAGACTAGGATGAGACAAGTGTATTGTCGAGATTTATTTTATGGAAGTCGTTCGAAATTCAAAATAAACAATTATAAAAGATAACTAGTAACTAGCTGATGAATGGATAACTTGGAGCAATTCATGGATAACTCATAGTTGATGAATGGATAACCAACAGTTCATGGCAGATAACTAGAAGAATGTGAGATAAAAAGAAAAATAATATAAAAAATAATTGATGGTTGATAAATGGATAACAAGAAGAATGTTAGTAATACCATGTAGCTAGGCATGGGTAACTCGTAGTTGAACCCGTTTAACTAAAAGAATTTCAGAAATAAAAATTATTTCCAAAATTTCTTCCATTCAATAAATATCTCTCAACCATTTTGTTATCTCCCACAATAAATTTATTTTGATAGTATGAAGAATTTAACTCATGCGATGAAGGATATGAATATCACTGACAGTTTGAAAGCCTCTATTTTTTTATTTGGGTAAAAAATTCACAAGTTGTAGCTTTCGGTGGCTTGGGAGAGGATCAACATCTCATTAGCCACTGAAAGTTGGAAGGTAAATAACAGATGGAAAACCTTTTCGGTGGTTAGCAGTATTGATAAATCTTTTGACTACCACTAGAACATTTTTTAACAGCGATCAAAGGTTTTATCCTCTAGGGTGCCAACGTTTTGGAGGTTTAGTCCTCTACAACGCCGATGTTTCGGAGGTTTAGTCTTCTACGGCGCCGCCATTACAGAGAATTTAGTGGTTTAAAGTTCCAATGGTTAGTGGTTTTGAGTTTCAGTTGTCGATGAAGAGTTTAGTAGCTAGAGCGTCCAATCACCGACAGATTAGTGGTTAGTCTGTCCGATCGCCGATGCTTGGAAATTAGTGATTTGAACTGCCGACACTGCGGTAGCGTTCCAGTCTAAGGCAGCGATGGGCTAGAAGACAGAGCTTCCAATCGTCGATGAAGAAACCATCGCGACATTAGTCATTTGAGGCTCCGAAATAATGGTGGCATAGAGAAATAAAGCTCTGATTCAAACTTCTGCTGACCTCCAATAGCGATAAAGCAAAATCGTGGACAATTAAAAAATATAAAGTTTTGAAAAAGTAAAACAAAAGAGATAACGCGCATCGACAAATAACAAGACTTCCAATCAACGGCATAGAGGACTAATGTCCTATTTCCTTTGTCAAATGACTTCCAACAGCAATAAAATTAGTTCGTTTCACCTCTGAAACAGTGGCAATGTTTTGGTCTAAGGCGCCAATGGGATAGTGGCTAGAGCTTCCGATTTTTTATCGCGAAGATAGTGGTTTAAAGCTCTGAAACAACAAGAGCATAGAGAACTAAAGCGTCGATACATTTAGGCTTGGAGCGCCGATGGGCTAGAGAAAAGAGCTTTCGATCGCTGATGTAGAGACCGTCATGACATTAGTGATGCAAGACGTCGACACTGCGGGAGCACTTTGGTATAAAAATCCGATGAAATAGTGGCTAGAGCCTTTGATCGCCGATCGCGAGGCTAGCGGTTTGAATTTCCGACACCGCGGCAACGCTTAGCTCTAAAAATATGATCCTTAGTACCTAGAACTTTCGATCACTGACGCCTAAATTGTTGTTCGACCGTTAAAAGAAGGTTTTGAAAATTGTTATCTACCAAAAGTGGAGCGAGGTTCAAAGGCAAAGTTTCGACAGACAGAACTAGATTTTGGCGGCCATAGATAGCTCAGGGACACAAGTTAAATATAAAGGGTGATGGCAGAAGTATCAGAAAGGGTCTGTTTAGATCTATTATGAAAAAATAGCGCCATAAAGTCATCAACCCTAATTATCAAGGAGAAATCAGTGGATTAACGGACAGTGAACCAGCAGCGGTGATTATCAATAACCACTTCAGTTATTAAAAGTTAGCTTAGTGAACTAGATATTCACAATAGATAGACAAATAGTTAGCAAGGATTTGAAACCCTAATCTAAAAAAACTATCACTTCAGAGTATTTTTTATGAAAATAGATCGAAGTTTCAATATTTGTCATTTTTGTAGAAGGCTATAAAGCCCATGATTGATTTTATAATAATGGTTCTACTTCGGGGATTTGTAATCCTATTCTATTGTCAAGAATCTCATCTTGTTTATTCTAATTATAAGCTCTTTTGTTATGATTTTTTCAGCCATCATCTTTATCTTTACTGTGCTTATGCCTGAATGTGCATTTAGGTGATTTTCAAGTTGATTAATAGCTAATAGTTGTCATCCTATTGGTGAGTTAATGCAATTTGATTTATAAGTACCATCCCTTTTAGGATTTATCCATTTGAATGCATCTATTTTGTATGTAAGTCTGCAAGCTTGATAAGTTCTCCATCCCTGCACCTTATTGTCAAACTATTGAACAAGTTGTAACTAAAAGCCTTGTAATTAAGCGAGCTTCATGCATGTCTTGAGAGTGGGAGGTTATATAGGTCACCTAACTTGATCCATATCAGAAAGCCCTAAATTTTTTTTAAGTTACCAGGCATCCTTGAGCTACAACCTAGAGGAGTTTCCTGGAGTGATAACAAACTGGCGCTGTTGCCGGGGAGAGGAGATTGAAGCTCAGCTTCCCTGGGAGATGACATAGATCCATGCTTTGATGATAGATAAAGCTTAGACATTATTATGGTTGTAATCATCTATCTGGTTACTCCATTGATATAAGGTGGCTTCAAGAAGACCAAGTACCAGAGAAAACCCTAAAGGGCCACCAACAACACCTATTTCAGATCTAGAAAAGATTATGAGAGGAGCTAGGGTTTCACCAAGACAGAGCTCCAGAGATGAAAGGGGAGCTACATTAGGTATTTCCAGAGATATTTCTGCCATTATATCAAATAGACCTCCATTTCAATCTTCTTATGCTGAAGCATCTAGTTCTCAGAAGTTTATAAGTAAATCAGAAAATTTTAGGGTTGAGGAATCTTCAAGCACTGCTGCTTGTGAAGATCTCATCCCTGGTGAGTCCATTGAAGAACTATGGCTCCGCGAAGGGCTCATACTAGAGAAAAGCAAGAGAGACCACCAGCATCAACTGTTGCAGACCCATAGAAGATCATCAAAAGAAAACCTAGCCTTGCTGCTAGGGCAGATTTTCAAAGACTTATATTTCCCTGATCCATTCGAATTTAATAAATCTCCACTATGGAGGACCCAGTTGATAAAAGATGAAGAGGATGAATTCAAAATCCAGGTACCAGTTCAGTAGTTTACTTTATGAACTATTGTTATTTTCTATCAGCTACTTTATACTTTTCCCTTCACATGTTAAAAGAATTATCTTATGTTTTATATATTCTGAAGATTATCAGCCATCTTTTATAAATCCATCTGTAGAAGAATATTTGCAACCTGCTTGTATTGTAGAAGGTGAATCAGTCTATGTGCCACAACTCATCTATAAAAATGACCACTGTACCCAAATTCCTTCTAAATATAATCAGCCATGTAACCTTGAAGAAACCAAAACTGATTCAAAACCTATGCAGAGCTCAACACTCATTTCCATAACTGTTGAACCTTGTCAGTAGATTGTTATCCCTCATGATTAGCCCACAGCCTTTCAAATCAAAATCAGGATGAGGATGTTTAAGCCATTAAAAAAACCCTCTTGGCTTCATCCTTACCCTCTTGGCTGTTATGAATATCTCCCTCGATTTTCCAAAGAGAATCAAGCTTCAGCGGAAAGACATTTGGAATCTTTCGAAGACTTTATGGAACGTTTTCAGATTGTTCATGAGGATGTAATAATGAGATTTTTCTCTAAATCGTTGATTAGAGATGTTTCTATATGTTTCAAGAATTTAAAAGCTTACTCTATTGGCTCTTGGACAGAGTTCACTAATGCATTTTTGAAGCATTGGGGTGAGAACAAATCTCTTGATTTGTATCTCACTAATTTCTATGCTCTGAAGAGAGAGGAAGATGAAACTTTCCCTATCTTCAATCAAAGATTCTACAACACTTATCATGCTATGCCTATGGAGATCCGGCCCACAGAGACAACTGCCATTATATATTATGTGATGGGACTACATTCAAAACTTGCCCTTCTTCTGTTAGAAAGGAAATATTCATCTTTAAGCATTTTGTTTGAAGATGCTTTAGAGGTGGAGGAAAACATTTCTGCTTCAAGGAAAATCCCAGAGCAGTTTGATTTTGAAAACCATCATTTACCTGAGCTAGATAAACATCAGTATGAGTCAAATTTCGAATAGGAAGATTATGAGTCTGAAGCAGATTTGGAACAGCAGCAAGCATGTGAGCTCCTTTCAGATTTAGAATCAGATTCTTTAGTGTTTGCAAAGTACTCCCAAGACAGGTATGAATCTGGATTTTATGATCAGTTTGCAAACCAAGATGAGCCTATGATAACTGATGACTGTATAGGCAATTATATGTTTTCAACTGATCTTTATTCATATGATGTAAACCCTGTTTTATCATCCTATTGTGAGCACTATTCTCAAAAGGGAATTTTAATGATTGATGATCAAGATTTGATCATAAAATAACAAGAAGGTTCAGATCAGCTATTGAGCTTTCATTTTGATCTGACAAAGGTTGATTAGTCCACATTCAACATTGAAATTAGTAAAGGAAAATATCAACAGCATAAAAAGGTATTTCCTGTTGGATTTTATGACCCTGTTGCTGACTATCTAGAACTTATGAGTAGCATAGATATCAAAATATTTTTTTCAGATGATAGCTGGTTCTGTCACCCTTCAAAACTACATTGCTACATTCTAGGGTTTCATTTATTTTTTGGGTCAAGATCAGGGATAAGTTTAGCAGATCAGCTTCTAACTTGGCTTCATTGGAAGCACGATGTCACATGATAAGAAGGATATACTGATTAGAATTAGGAGTCGGAGTAGATAGGAAAATAAGCTCTTAATATGAGCAACTAGGTCATTTTCAATTGTTTTCATGAATAAGCAAAGCAGGCTATAGGCAGGGTGCAGCAGGATTAGTTATAGAAGACAAATGACTCCATGCCCAATGGAACACTAGAAGATAGCTTTAATTATTCTTTTTCAGGAAATGCATTTTAGTCTGGGGTTCTTGGGACCTCACAGGGAGGTTCCCATCCTTAAGTAGGAGCCAGCTGTTATCTCCAAAAATAAATTTATTTTGATAGTATGAAGAATTTAACTCATGCAATGAAGGATATGAATATCACTGACAGTTTGAAAGCCTCTGTTTTTTTATTTGGGTAAAAATTTCACAAGTTGTAGCTTTCTGTGGCTTAGGTGAGGATCAGAACATCTCATTAGCCACTGAAAGTTAGAAGGTAAATAACAGATGGAAAACCTTTTCGGCATTTAGGCATATTGCTAAATCTTTTGACTACCATCAGAACATTTTTTAACAATGATCAGAGGTTTAGTCCTCTACAACGCTAACATTTCGGAGGTTTAGTCCTCTACGGCGCCGACGTTTTGGAGGTTTAGTCTTCTGCAACGCTGCCGTTATGGAGAATCTAGTGGTTTAAAGTTCCTATGGTTAGTGGTTTTGATTTTCGATCACCTATGAAGAGTTTAGTAGCTAGAGCGTTCAATCGCCGACAGATTAGTGGTTAGTCTGTTCGATCATCGATGCTTGGAAATTAGTGATTTGAACCACCGACACTGTGACAATGTTCCATTCTAAGGCACCGATGGGCTAGAAGACAGAGATTTTGATTTTTGATGAAGAAATCGTTGTGACGTTAGTCATTTGAGGCTCCAAAACAATGGCGGCATAGAGAACTAAAGCTCCGATTCAAACTTCTACTGACCTCTAATATCGATAAAGCAAAATCGCCAACAGTTAAAAAATATAAAGTTTTGAAAAAGTAAAACAAAAGAGATAACGTGCATCTACCAATAACAAGACTGTCCATCAGTAGCATAGAGGACTAATGTCCCATTTCCTTTGTCAAATGACTTCCAACAGTGATAAAATTAGTTTGTTTCACCTCCGAAACAGTGGCAGTGTTTCGGTATAAGGTGTCGATGGGATAGTGGCTAGAGATTTTGATTTTTGATCATGAAGCTAGTGGTTTAAAGCTCTGAAATAGCAGCGGCATAGAGAACTAAAGCGCTGATACATTCAGGCTTGGAGCGCTGATGGGCTAGAGAAAATAGCTTCCGATCATCGATGTAGAGACCGTTGCGATGTTAGTGATGTGAGACGCTGACACTGCAGCAACACTCCAGTATAAAACTCTGATGAAATAGTGGCTAGAGCCTCTGAATGCTGATCACGAGGCTAGCGGTTTGAATTGCTGACACCGCGACAATGCTCAACTCTAAAAATCTGATCATCAGTACCTAGAACTTCTGATCGCCTACGCCTAAATTGTTGTTCGACCATTAAAAGAGGGTTTTGAAGATTGCTATCTACCAAAAGCGAACCGAGGTTCAAAGGCAAAGTTTCGATAGACAAAACCGAATTTTGGTGGCCACAGATAGCTCAGGGATGTAAGTGAAATATAAAGGGTGTTGGAAGAAGTATCAGAAATGGTTTGTTTAGATCTATTATGACAAAACAACGCCATAAAGTCATCAACCCTAATGATCAAGGAGAAATCAGTGGGTTGATGGAAAGTGAAGCAGCAGCGGTGATTATCAGCAACCACTTCAGTTATTAAAAGTTCGCTCAGTGAACTAAATCTTCACAATATATAGACAAATAGTTAGCAAGGGTTTGAAACCCTAATCTAAAAAAACTATCACTTCCGAGTATTTTTTATGAAAACAGATCGAAGTTTCAAGATCCGTCATTTTTGTAGAAGGCTATCAAGCCCATGATTTATTATATAATAATGGTTCAACTTCAGGGATTTGTAATCCTATTCTATTGTCAAGCATCTCATCTTGTTTATTCTAATTATAAGCGCTTTTGTTATGAGTCGTTCAACCATCATCTTTATCTTTACTGTACTTATGCCTGAATGTGCATTTAGGTGATTTTCAAGTTGATTAATAACTAATAGCTGTCATCCTATTGGTGAGTTAATGTGATTTTATTTATAAGTACCATCCTTGTCATGATTTAGCCATTTATATGCATCTTTTTTGTATGTAAGTCTGCCAACTTCATGTGTTCTCCATCCTTGCACCTTATTGTCAAACTATTGAACAAGTTGTAACTAAAAGCCTTGTAATTGAGTGAGATTCATGCATGTCTTAAGAGTGGGAGGTTATATAGGTCACCTAACTTGATCCATATCAGAAAACCCTAAAAACATTTTAAGTTACCAGGCATCCTCGAGCTACAACCTAGAGGATTTTCGTGGAGTGATAACACATTTGATCCCTATCGACGTGATTCAGCCACAAACTATGTGGGTGTGCTAGTTTAATGTTTATGTTATACAATAAATGGATAACTATAATGATATGGGAAATAGTTTAATGTTTATCCTTTGTTTAATAGCTAGCCATCTCCACAAAACTAAGTGGACAGTTGCATCTATGGCCATTCACCAACCACTTTACTTGTGGTTGTGCTAGTATAAAATCTTCTAAACTCTAAAAGGACATATGATAATCTACTAAAATATCCACCGAAAATTCATAATCCATTCTTTCATCGAAAGATAAAGACAATTTGCAAAAATCATCTAGCATGTTATAGGCCATTAAATGTTGTGGCAACACTATAGGTTGTTGAATCTCAAGCTGCTTGAGATTCAATGATCCATAGCATTGTTTCTACAACATTCAATGGCCTGTAGTAGGATGGATATTGATTTCTAAGGGAATCAACCCAACAAAGGACCCTTCCATGCATCCAACTCAAGATATTAAGAAAAACACCACTACAAAGGACCCTTCCATCACAACAAAATTTGAGCCCAAAATCCGATGGCTGCCATGTCTAAAATTCGACAATCTCCTCTCGATTATTCGACAACCTCAATTTTTTTTCGGTGGCATAAGATTGTATATTCGACGACAAGCCAATACCCATCGATTTTTCAACATACTAAGCCGAAAGATTTCACCACTAAGTCATCAAATGTCCAATGTCTTCTCATCGAAACTCTGACTTCTCCTTGTCAAAAATCCTACTTATCCTCGTCGAAAATACAACTTGTCCCTGTCGAATGTCAGACAGCTCTTCTGTAAAATTTTGGGATTATGTCATCAAATTATAGGAATGGTTTGTTGAATTTTTGGCACTTGCTCGTCAGTTGTTCAATGGTCTTGCTTGTCGGATCTATGGTGATCTCGTCGGACGAGGCCACATGTCTTCGAAAAATAGACGGGATGGGGTTGAATTTGTAATAAGTTCACGTCGGTGGTCCAACGATTACTCTTGTTGGATCTTTGGAAACCTCGTCGAATGTGACCACAAGTTATCGGAAATGCGATAGGGCATTGTATAGTTAAAAAAAAAATTAGAGGTTGCCATAGGTAAATATTTTCAGCGAGGGTGGGATGTAAATTTTTTTTGGTATTATAACAAACAACAATAATCCATACCTTATATCAGAAGGCCTAACCCTCCAACTTGGGTATTCATCAATTTTTATTTCTTCTTAAATGTCATAGAAAATGTTTGTTAAGTCATGAATTCTACACATTGCATAAGGTGATTATCTTGGGTCCCATTGAGTGGATTTTCATTTTTTTGCAACAGATTTATATACTCATATACTTTCCTAGCACCACAAAGTGACTAGTTTCAAGAAAACTCCACATCATTGGAAGAGTGGGATGTTACTTGTCATCCTTGATACTAATGCATATCACCCAATATGACAGATAAAGCATTGTGACAATCATTAAACTCATCCTTAACCCTCCCCTTGTCTGCTGCCCCGGTGCATCACTCAAAGGAAATCCAAATTTAAGCATTTCAGCTGATAATATATATACAAGCAATCAATTCCAAAGATGAGTGCTTCTAATGACCTGAAGATCATAATATAGTAGTAAAACAACAACTTTGCTTTTAAATCAAACTTTAGTAAAAAACAAGTTGTCAACCCATTGTCTTGAAACCCTCCTGCTCAATAACTGTATGAGTTATATACAGTCATACCACCAAATTGATGTCCATCTTTCTCAATATGTTGATTGTAGTATTATACCAAACAAAATCAATAAAATCTTCCTTACTACATTGAATGTTTTGGACAAGTACTTCGCAAGATGTATGTCAGCAAAACTTATAGACCCACTCTTCTAATGCTGGAAAATTAGAAATGCTTCCCTCTTAAATTCAAAGACAACTCGATCAAAACAAAAAAATACATTATCATATTTAAGTTTTCATATGAAAACATCATTTTTTACAGAAAATTTCTAGTCTTACACACCCCAACACACACAAGAAGGTGGATACAGTACTAATCTATCTACAAACCTTCCAAATAAGATGATGCTATAAGTAAAATAGATCTTTCCAGAGCTCATCATTTAACAGCCAAAAATACAGAAATGACATCTTATGGTTAAAATCTCATCTCAAAGAAAAACCTCTGGAAGAATGAAGAATCCAAAAATAACCTCCAAAGAATGTCGTTAGGTCTTTCCCCAGGGTTTCTCTACATAAATTCTTCAACAATCATTCATTTTTTTCGCGTGTTCGGTGTCTGATTTCTACCCTTTTCCACTTTACAATTAGCTGAGATAATGTAATTAGTGTATTGGTCTACAAAGAAACAAAATGATTCAATCTTTGTCATGACCTTCAAATATGGATGCTTGGAAAAAGAGCACTTGATTTAGCATTTCTTAAGACTTGTTCTACCCATGCATTTCATAAAACATAGAAAGATTATTGTTGAAATGATTAGGAGAGGACCAGACCACAAATTTTACAAAAAAATTCCATGCTTGTCAAAGTAGTCCTGTGTAGCAAACTTCTCCCAACTCTGTCCAAGATAGTAATTTATTTTTTCAGCAAAATAAACACCCATAACTGCACACGCATGGTTTGAAAACAAAATCAGGGAAAACCATAATGTTAATTGAAATGATGATCAATACTTTACCATATCTTTTTTGGTAGAATAAGGCTTTCAAATTAACCACCAACATATTTCCATGCACAAATTTACAAAAGAAAAGTGTAAAATAGACCACCACTTCAAACAAAAAAGGAACAAGGAATAAGAAAAAACACACTAATAATGAACAAATAGTTGTACTAATTAAAAGAAGAAGAAAAAATAGAAAATCACTTTAAAACAGTATATATCTCTTTAGATAGAAATCAACAAATATCAGTGATTTCAAGTTTCAACAATGAAAATGATATAAATGATATCAAAAGGTCGTACAAATAGATAAGAACGACCCTTGAAATATAAGTATGAAGAAAAAAAACATGATATTGTCTCCTTAGTAGCCAACTAAGCACTACTCAATTTAAGACCATTCAGGTCTGCGGATACAACAAAAAGTCCAGCAGCATAATTGTTCCGATAGATTCAAGTATTTCCCATAGACTTGATCAGTACCCATGATGTCATTGATAATTTCATAGCTCAAAGTGCTCCATGCATATTAACAATATGTTTGAGACATCTATTTAACAAATTTAATTTGAAGGGATGAAACCATAAAATTAAATTAAATTTGCAAGATCTTATGTTATAGATGCACAAACAAAATAGTAACCCAAATAATCAGTGTTATGCTATTAATTTAATTGCCCCTCCAATTAAATCAATATCATCACACCATCTAGAGAGCTTAGATAGCACCAAGAAAATTGTAAGATCTTATACTATAGAAGCACAAACAAAACAGTAACCCAAATAATCAATGCTAGGCTATGAAAGGTCACTTAGTACTCGGCCAAAAGGAAGATATATAGGAAATCATGAACAAAAATGATATCTTCCCATACTTGCAGGTTAAGTTTCATGAGGCATAATACAATATCACTAACATAGAACCAGGATTAACACAAATAAACATCAAACCTATCAATCCCCGCACCACTACAAGATAGATGATAGTGACAGTCAGTTTCCACTATATTCTATTTAAGATATGTTCCTGTAGAGAGTGTTGCAAAAGTAGAGCTTAAACTTTACTGCATAGTTTATATATTCTATTTCCCTAGAAGTTGTTCTCTTGGAGTAGTCTTTATGTGGTTTTTTAAGGTTGCTGTGGGAGTTGGTCCTCCTTTTTTGTAAATGCCATGTGCAACCATCGACTTATCTCCAAAAAAATTATATTCAATGAAGATGGTTGATAAAAGGGAATGACATACCCATAGGAAGTTCATTCCCAAAACACATGTGCAACTCTTCACTCCTAGACCATATGCTTAACAATCTCTTGTTTGCAACAAGCCATAGAACACATCTATTAGATTTGAGTTGTTGAGTTTTTCTTTAACTGCTAATCCAAGCACTATGATGATTAAGAATTGAGTGGGTCAACAATGGCCAAGCTTACACATGACATCAAAAAAAATCCAACACCTTTAGCAACCGCTTCAATGGTTCAAGCCCAAAGATTGAACAATGTTTCAAGGCGATTTTCTTTTCTAGTCATGTGACTAGAGGAGAGAGTAGCACATGCCAATCAAGGATTCCAAGACAAAAGAAGAAACTGGACAAATCACTAGAAGGATATTCCAAGTTTTTCCAGGATGCACATGGATGCTCCAAACTGCATAATTAAGCACTTCATCAAAATACAACAATATCTTGCACTAACAAACAAGGCACTATGCAAAACTTGATTGTTGGAAAATAAAGCAACCAAGCGGTAAATTCAAGATTTGGTGGAAAAGGGCCACATTCAACCTAGCTCGTCATCTTGTGGATCAACCATTGTTTTGGTTTCAAAGAAGGATGGAACATAAAGAATGTGTGGACAATTAGCTTTTGAATAGAACCACCATTGAGAACCGATATCCATTTTTGTTCATTAATGACCTCATAAGTCAAGCTCAAATAGCCAAATATTTTATCAAGTTTGATGTGAAGTATGGTACCCACTAGATCCATATCAAACCAGAAGCTATGTGGAAAACAACCTTTAGGAACACCAAGGATTGTTTGAATGGTTGATGATGCATTTTGGTCTTACTAATGCCCCTGCAAAATTCATGAGGATGATGAACAAGTCATTTGTGGTACTAGTTGCTTCATTCAGTAATTTGTGATACTAATTTTAGTAAAACTCGGGAGAACTATTTGGAGCAAGTATTCTCAACATTAAACAAAGGGAAGCTACTTATGAATACGCAAAGGTGTACATTCAAACAGACAAAACTCATGGTATCGTGAATTCCATATGAACCAATATGGACACAAAATTAATACAATAAATATTTCAGCCATTATCAATCAACCATCATCAAAGCATATCCATGACATGTCAAGATTTATGGGAATGACCAATTATTTTAGGAAATTCATTGTAGAAATTGCTTCCACGTATTGTAGTTCTTACCAAAAAACCTATGGTTGCCTTCCAACATGATGTTGGATAAAGAGGCCATAGAGACCAGCTAAAAATGTAGAAATATATACTGAAACAAATTAAAATATTGAAAATACAATTCTGCCCTATCTCAGTCTGCAATCATAAAGTAAAAACATATGGATACTAGCTCTAAACACCTATAGTAGCCACATATCAATGGAAAAAACAAATTTATGATAAATCTATTGATAACAACCCAATAACAAGCATAATTTGACACATCTGCTAAAAAACAACCCAATATACCACATATGTACTGAAAAACAACCCAATAAGCCTAATATGTACTCTCAAACAGCTAAAAAACACAAAAATCATGACAGATCTACCCTAACAACTGAAAAAAAAATCAAAATTGCTCTCAAACAACTGAAAAACAATCAAATCTACTAAAACTCAGCACCAAAACAACTAGTTTATCCTTGGATCTGATAAAAAAAATTAGTAGCTAAAACTTAAAAATATGTAATTTTGGGCAACCATTCAGGTAAGAACATATACTATCTGCTCCCAAATCATCTAACGTGACAATCAATCAAAAAAATTCAATGATATACATTCAGAATTTATCCAACTACCGGTCTGTACATTCCAATTTTGGCTTGGGAGCTATAATTTCAGTTCCGTACAATTCAATTTCTAAATAAAAATCACCATGTAACATCCTTATTTTTCCATATAATCATACGATTGCATAATCATACGGATTTGATTTTCTGGCTACTCCATACAAAATCATACAGCTTCATAGGTTGTGCAGCGGCTGATTGAAATCATTGTACAATGGCTAAGATAGGTTGTACATGTATTGTACTTTCATACCACTAAATCCATCTGATTCATTGGTTTTTTCATTGGAACCTCAATCTATATGGTTCCATAAAAAAACTGGCTTTGCTTCAAAAAAAAAAAACAAAAAAAAAACAACACCTAGTTTCAGCAAAACCCTTTTGGCTCTTCGATGTGCTACACTAGCAATCCCTCGATCTGTATTTGCCAACAACAATACCTAGGCCTTCATACTCTCATAGACTATGTGTCTCTAGCTAAGCTCTGGTTTCATATACACAGAAATCAAGCACATACATAAACCAATATTAACTTGGAAGAGATATTTGTATTGTAATGCATGAATGAGGAAGCAAAATCTTTCTTATAAAGGGTTCCAATTGACTCGAGTCAATCTACTTTTATGAATGTAAAATGAACCAAGAAATACAATAAAGTGAAATAGGGCATAAAATCATAAAATAGAAATAGGGCATAAAAGCATAAAATAACTTTATTAATGCCAATGTCTAATAGCTAATTGACCATTATAATCTGAGATTTACTTTAACACTCCAAATCCATAGCTAGCAAACCAGTTTCAATCAAAGCTTTGTGCATGCCATAGTTCGGTTGCTCACCCTGACACCATCTCAAGTATCCAAAACTCTATCACGAGATTCTTCCCTATATTCTCAAATGTTAGAGAGTTGTGAAAATTATCACAACCATCCAATATCATACAAAACTAGCCCTCTAGGTCCTAGGCTCTCCCTAAATGAGATTATCAAACATTATATCAGCTCTTTCTTTACAAACAATGAATCACTAAGTTCTTCTTCCTCTTCTCATTCTGCTTCTAGCTCTAAAGTTACTTGACATCCACATTTTAAGTTTAACATGGGTATTACTTTGTATATATATTTATTTTTAACACTATTATCTATATTCTTGGATTTTTTATTTTGTATATTAGGGTTAGGAGTTTCTCTTTCGCTTACACAATATCATTTGCAATGGTTGTACTTCTCTTTGTGCCATTGACCTACTATTGTGGTCATTTGTTAGATATTTCTAAATTATCTTATCCTATCTATAATGTTTTATCATTAATTTTATAGAAACAATGAATTTTGAATCGAAGTATTATTGACATCCAACATTTATTTGTCAACATTGATAACAACATCAAAAGTCCATTTCTTCTATTTAACCCACATATCACTAGTGAACATAGAACTTATTGTTCCACAACCTCATTGAACCTTTAAAATAAAAGATAAAAAGTAGAAAATAGTGTATCAAGTTATCAACAGAGTGTTACCATCTCTAGCTTTGAATTCAACCTATATATAGCTCGAGTTTGGTGGTGGTTGCAAATGGACATCTTAATATTATGACCCTAGGCAATATAGGGGAAATCCTTGGCTCGGTGGGCCAGCTCGAGTGGTTGAGTATTTTGAGCTTCACGCAAGAGGTCTCAAGGTTGATCCCATGGGATTTTATGTGTTGTATGACTCACTCAATATCCCTATTGAGTTAGGGTCATAATTATTGTCAATATATTTACATTTGGTACCATCCATGAAATGTGCAGTAGAGCATGAGGGTTTCCCTGCGAGGTTTTGCTTGGAAAGACAAAAATGGTGCATTCATTCTCTTATTAGTGTCCTCCAAAATATTGCATGAACAAAAGGTGTTCAATAAATATTAGCATACATGTTTTAAACAAGCAAACATACAACTTTATAAAAAGGAGATACTATAGTAATCAAATGAAAATAATAGAGGGGTTGACAACATCTATGGCATCACAAAGAATCTCTAACGAAAGATAGAATTTTTCTATAGAGATCAATCTACAAACTTAGAGAAATATGACCTAAAATAAAAAAGAAAGGATTCTCAAAAAAGGATTGAATCCATCCATCCATAATATCTAAGGAACCCTCCTTTAACCACTCAATTTGAATTGACTCACCCATTTCAAGTTCGATCAAGGGCTTTATATCAACATCTATTTTCTACTTATCTTAAAGGGAACTATGGAGTTTCCTATATCTTAGGAGGATATATCCTTTAAGCCTTCCATTTATAGCACACATTGTTCCAATAAATAAGGCAAAGTATACCACATTAAATTGTAGCATTTATGCATTAAAAAATTGGACTATTTCAAGGTATATTTGCCCCCTATTTTCCATTATTAAACAATGATGAAAATGGAAGGAATATATTACCTCCTACACCCCAAATAGTTGGATGTACCTTAAGCAAGACATTCCCACTTCGACCCCACCACCTTACCCAATTCTTTTGAAATAAACCTAAGTTTCATTCAAGTCCATTCTTATAAACACGCAAACCTAAAAAACCATGCACTCTTCAACCCAAACATAATTTGTATAATGGATTTGATTTGTAATTTGTTCATCTTGATCCCACCACAAGGGCAATATCAAATAGATTCCTTAACATGGGCATGACTTCAAAACTTGGAAGTGGTGAATTTACCATTCTGTGCAAGTCCATGGGTAAAATATGGTAACGAGAAGTTGATTAACACCAATCTTATTGATTCCAGACACTTTTCATCATAGAATGAGGTGTAACTAGACCTAAAAAGGAAATTTGGATTAAATTTGAGGATATATCTATGCATGAAATCCTAAAGGGAAATTATGGGCATACATGACCCTGAAACCACCATAAAACAACAATCTAGGAAGTCTCTGAAAGCAGATCAACTGTAAAAGGATTCACATCCAATAAACTATAATTTACAATACATCCAATAAAAAGCATTTCCTTCATATTGCTTGTTACCCACTTTTTGGCATGTGTGTCAAAATGTGGTAAGTAGGGTTAACTCACATTTCTGGGTAGTCAACAAGTCTGCTCAACACATTAGGAAGTATTTTTGAGTTTAACATCATCTAGCCTACAAATCTGAATGCAATAGGGTTACTTTTGAGAAGTGAAGGTTATGAAACTAAGGTATAGTCACCAACAGGAAATTATAGGAGGCATTATGACCTTCAAGCAAGACAAAAAAATAGATATGAGTAGCAAGTCTGGCAGAAAAAAGGGATATGTAACACATCCCTTAGAAATTATGGCGGTTTGGTTACGTTATCAACCAAAACTATCAGAAACAGGTGGATCTACAAGAAACCATACCAATATGTAATTAGTAACATCAACAAACATATTAAGCATGTTAAAAAAACGAGATGAAACACATTCCTTGGTGGGAATTCAGGTAGTTTGGTTCCATGCACCCTTACTTGCTATATACATGAGAAACATTACATATTTATGTATAATGGTTTGGATTCATATGGATTCACATAAATATATTTGGGAGTCATAATAGGAATTATATCAACTATGGATCTTCACATAGGTTCTCCCTCCCTTTTTGGTCCATCTGTCCTTGAACATGTTAATTGATTGAGAGAGCTATAGCCCCCCAATATTAGATCCACTGGTGCTACCAAATCTCCCAACTTTAAAATTTGAAATGAAATACTCCCTTCTTCCTTCTATTAGTCAAATCTATGCAAGGAATTGGATTCATTTCCACCCTTAAAATCCAAACGATTAAGAGCATGTACTTGAAACTTCTATATTGAGAAACTAAAATCAATCACTCAAGTTGCATTCACCAAAACCTAGAATGTTATGGCCCCTTGTTAACCACTAAACTAAAATCCAAAATAAGATTTGTCACAAAAAGTAACCATCACCTATGTTACCAAAAACCTCATCTAATAAGGTCATTTATGATAGAAAATCGCCCTGGAGTCAAAACACACCAAATCCCAGTTATGATATTCATTCCCATTTCTGCATAATAAGCCATTGCTCAAGAAATGGGAAGTGTTTCTGCTGGCCACTTCTAAGTTCTCACAAGTTCTTGGCAGAAATAAAAATCCCTACTTGTAGAGACAAAGTGGCTAGACAATGGTATGAATCAATGTCTCATTTTTGAAAAAATGTTTGTTTTGGTATGGGCCATCTCCACAAGGATGATTTCATTTATGGTTCCGAAAGTTCCACTGGCCCTCCTAATATGGGTTTCTTTGATGGAGAAGAAAGCTGAACTATTTCATAAAATTTTGTAGCTATGTTGTATTGGGGATCCTAATACTGATGATTTGTTCAAGCAAAGAAAGGAGTATATGCAACATTTTTATTATCTTCGAAATTAGATATCATTGAGAAGTACAAAATGTGCTTGATAGTATACTAGATTAATGAGTCCTATTTAAAGACCTTATTGAAGAAGATACACGCCTACTCACGAAATCCAAAAAGATGACGATATAGGACAAGTGTAGTTCTAGGTACCTCCATGCAACCTCTGGAAAATGAAAATCAATGAAAACACCTCTACCTTATGTTTTTGGAAATTATGGTCCTTATAACAACAATCTATAACAATGAAAAGCGTCTTTTTGATATTGATAAACCTCATTCATATTTTATGACACTTTTGGCCATCTTTTGAACATTGAACAATAATATGCCTCACATACAAACATGGGTAGCATCTATGAGAAATGTTGGCATGCATCTACCTGCGTTGACCTTAAAATAACATGAAAAAAGCCTAACTATTGAACCTGGACAAATTCTAGGTGATGGGAAACAAATTCCCCAGTATTGCATATGAAATGCTAGTGTTCTGAATGTATGAATTTTTTTAAAACCAATAGTGTCCTTTTTACAAACCTAAACTACTTCCAGCTTAGTAAGCTTGTGCAATCGTGTCCTTATACAAATATGAAATCCTGTATAGCAATTTAATGGGTTGTTTAAACACATTTTTTTCTAAGAACTCTCTCTGTCTCTTTTGATTATGATAATGGTGTATCTAGGTATATAATAAGACATCAAATGAATCAATGGATTATGTTATCTATATCCTTCGCAAGGTGTTTTACTATTTTTTGCTGCTCAAAAATGCTCCCAATATGTCCAAAACATTCACACACTATTGTTTGGGTGCTCAAAGTTGGGAATATTTTTAAAAATATTTGTGAAAATACTGGATTTTACAACTTACTAAATCATAAAGGTCATAAGTTTATTTTCCAAGTTCTTCAATCATAGAAATAACCTGATAAATCAAACTATTTAAGGTAAGTTTTTAGATCAAGTAGAACAAAGTTCGCCTGAATGTATGGTAATCACCATCATCAACTAAATGTGTGTATGTGCACATGCATAAATACCCAACACATAGTTCAATCAAACAAAATAAAACATAATTATACCTTGATTTGTGGAGCTTCACACTATCTTCTTCTGCTTTACCTTTCAAAACATCATTCAACATACTTCAAATTTTGTCCTATTGCAATAGTTTCATGTTAGGACCCATCAAATAAATTTTTGCTTGTTTATGAAAATAACAAAACCAATCTAAATAAATACAATACTATTACAATGTAAATTACAATACTATTCAATTGTTCAAGTAAATTAATTGTTAATAATATATCACCTAATACAACATGGAGAACCAAAAACACTATCTATATAAGACCATCAATCACTTCAAAACGCTACTTCTTTCATCTTAACTATGAAAATGTTTCTCAATGCTATCTGTAACAAGTTCCAATGGAGGAGTCAAATAGCAATAGTGAAAATTAAACACTAAAATTATAGAAATGGTTGTTTTTAATGTATTCTTCCTTACCATTCATTGAGATCCTCTCTGTTTCGAGAATAATTTAATATTCTCTACTAAACAGGACCAACGACGTGAAGGTGGAAGCTCTTATGGCCCCTCCCCCCTCACATCACTATCAATTCCCCAAACCCATTGCATCTACTTGCAAATAACAGTTTAGTGCAAATTATTTCACTCAATAGCTGAAAGAAGCTTTCATTAAATAATCCTTTAAATCATTCATTAAACCATTCAATCATTCAATAAATGAAAAAAACATTCATTAAACCATTCATTGAATCATTCATTAAATCATTCATTTAGTCAATAATTGATAAAAAAATCACTAAACCATTCACTAAATCATTCATTTAACCATTCATTTAACCATTCATTCATGAAACAGAGGAAAAAACCATGTAAATTTTTTTATTATAAATAAGAATTACTCAAAATTTATTTCGTCACTTCCTTTTTACTTTTCTTCTCTTTAAATATTTAGTCAAAGGCACATCTTCCAGAATCTAATCCTCGGTCTCCCTACTAGACTACTCGCAAGGTTGAACTTAAAGCGAGGGGCGATGAATTTCTGCAATAATGTCAAAATCTTTCATTAATATATATTTTTATTTTTATAAATACAATTAATTCATTTAAAAAAACATTACGAAGGTGTTTTTTTACTTGGCATGGGCACATCATCATGTTCATCATTATCTTGTACAAGCTCAACTTGTTCAGTGTTATCTGCATTTACATGCTCTGTAGTTGCATTGTGTAGAATTAGAATTAATGTTCATCATCTACAATTATCTATACAAAACAGTAGCATATTAATAAATTCATTACCAGGAATCGAAGCATGTCTTTATCTAGTTGGTGTACATCCTCTACATGAATGGGATCATTACTTTCCTGCTCAAAAAGGAATAAATAATTTATGTTATTTTTTTATAACAAATAAATTGCATGAGAATTAATAAATCATTAAACTATATAGTTTTTATATACCTGCGCACCAGATGGATCAGCAAAAGATTGTGCAGTATGACCAAACAAGATTCTTCGGCGTTTAACAACGGTGTCAAAGCCCTGTTTGAATCCAAGCTTCATGTCTTTTGCAATGGGCAATTCTTTGAACTGTTCAGCCTGCATATTTGCATGATGTCATTAATTTTACATTTTTTTTCTAGAATAAAACAAAAATATTTTTTTGTATGATATTTGGATACGGTTTCGTGTTTTCGATACTTACATATCAGGTTGCCAAGTTCGAATAACCACTAGGCCCAAGCTTGTGTTGACCAATTTTTTCCATTCTTGCCGTGGTGGCCTTAGATTTTTCCGATAGCCTAATCAAGTTGAATTACGTTAGTTGATGTTCCAAATTTGATATAAAAACTAATAATAATAAGGCTTACCATTACATTTTGGAATGTATTGCATATCTCCCTGTTCCTTGTAGTATCTTTCCTGCTTTTCTCAGATCCTTTTCTTTTCCATATTCCCCCAGGGATTTTCACTCCATAGATGGAATCATTGGAGGGCGCTCATACCTAGGGAGCTTTTCTAGGTGAACCCTATACTGGTCTTGGACAATCTTCAGATGTTTTCCAGCCTTCTGTAGGACCTTCGATGTATCGAAGGTATCTTTTCCAAACAGACCAACCAAGTAATTAGTCATCTCATACTTTAAAACTTTTGCCTACTCATCCCACCTTGTGAAGATGGTGGACCTGAATATCTCTAAGGACAAATCATTTAGATGTTTATAAAATATATCATTTCCTGCAAAACATTAATGCCATCATTAGTCAACATTAAAAAATATTATCGGTATATTAGACACAAATTATAAAAACTAAATTGAACAATCTATAATC
The DNA here is from genome assembly GCA_001517045.1 of Pseudotsuga menziesii. Taxonomy (NCBI): domain Eukaryota; kingdom Viridiplantae; phylum Streptophyta; class Pinopsida; order Pinales; family Pinaceae; genus Pseudotsuga; species Pseudotsuga menziesii. Next base: position 673,519 of record LPNX010257014.1, on the reverse strand, counting down.
ACCTGGAATCTTCTATGTCTTTTTTGGAACCAGTTCTTTGTTCACCAAAAATATTGTCACTATTGAACCAGTGCTAGTGACACGAGAAGATCCAGGAAATGCATCCACCTCTTTATCTAACCCTGCATCCACCCCTTCTTCTGCAGCATCTGTTGTGGGCCAGTCAGCATCAATTGCACCCTCTGTTGGCCTTAGGGGTGTCGCAAAGCATGTTGCTGACTGAAGGGAGCAGTATGTGGTGTACGCAGAGTGATTTGGGCACTAGGACCAACAACAACTTGACCACCACTGTAAAGTTGCATAAGTTGTTGTAAATTCAAACCATTGTATTATAAGGTCAATAGCATATAAAATTAAATATTATAAAGATCTAAATGAATTTACATTATTACTCGAGAACTTACTTGCAATTGTCAACATCTCTGCTACAATAATTGAATCTTTGATTTGGTCTCTTCTGTTTGTGGAACTGTCAATGTCAGAAGAACCAGTTCCTCATTTTGTTTTTCCATGGTCTTCTGTAGCACCCTCGATGGGTTTGCAGACCCACTAATTTCATTATCTTTCATCAACTGGGAGACCTCAAATGGTAAAGAATGTTGAGATGGTGTTTGATAAACCGAATCCCATGTATGCAACATACATATTTAAAATATTTCTTAGTCTTTGAAGAAATAGTGTGCGCAAAAAATTATATTAACAAAAATTGTCTATCATGATAGATTCATAGGATTACATCTAGGTTTACCTGATTCCTAGATGAGGGTGTTGTCTGATCAACAGCTGGGGACTTACCCCAATCATCCACCTACAAAAAAACTAGAGAACATTATCACAATGAAGGCAATATGTAAAAGCTAACAAATACATAACAAAAATAAACATTATGCAACATGTTTTATATGTGTACAATTTTGAAGTATTTAGATTGTGGAATTACATTTAGGTTTATAGGTTTCCTCGAGGCTCCAGTCGTTTGATCAACAGTTGGGGACTTTCCCCGGTCATCAACCTACAAAAAAGTAGACAACATTATCATCATGAACGCAAACATAAAAACGGAAAAATACGTAACAAAATAAACATTATGCTACATGATATACATGTGTACGATTTTAAAGTATTTCAAATGGAAAATTACATTCATGTTTAGTTGTTGCCCCGATGCTGCAGTCTGTTGATCAATAGTCAGTTGGCTTCCTTGATCAACACTTTGCATGGAAAATAGATAAGATTATATAAACGAACCGAATATACTAATTAAAATACACAACAACATATTTGTTAGTCCATCCTAATTTTATTACATTGGCAATATCGATGTATACTTGTCGCCTTGATTCAGGTATACTAACATCTTGTTGGAGGAATTTACCACCATACAAACTCATTTTGGTCAATTTGGACTAGTTAAACCACTATCCTAAGTTTTATTGACTTAATTGACATCAGAGAAGCACTAGATGACATCAGCAAGATCAGACCCACGCCTACCTTCAGTTAAGGAGGTTAACTTAGCCTTCTCCTACATTTGAGGAGGCTAACTGGAGCACTCCGGGGGTGATCTAAGTGTCATTAATGCCCCATATTGCTAACTGATGGTTACAATCAGTTAAATAGAGAAGTGAAGGCACCTTCCTTCATTAAATTGATTATTTATTGATTATTTAATGAACTAGAGTCAACAGGGGCACCTCCAACCACTTCCGATGGTCAGTTACACTTTAGTTAACCTCATCGGGGTTCATTGGTGTCATTGATGCACTACCACTTGTTGGTTGGCTTGCAGTGACATGTGTTTGAGATACTTTCAGTTAGACTCAGTCATTTATTGCACTCCGACTTTAGTTAGGTATTAGTTGAGTCAATTAGGGTTTTGATCAATGGTTAACTTGAGTGTTGACTGTGGCTTACATTTAGTTAAACTAGACTCACTCATTCAATTCGAATGACCTCCTTGGGAATTCGAATTGCTTTGTCATTCATGCTTGCAGCATGATCATTGTATTGTATTATTCATTATTCATTGATTATATAGTGCTGCTACTTCCATTGCAACACCATTTTGCCAATTTTATGCATATTTGTCTGTATTCTTTGTGAGACTGTGTTTTCAGTTCCTAGACCACTGTGACAAATTAATACATCTACAGAGAGGGAGGTGCCCCTGAGAGAACCCTGCATAAAAAACATACTAAAAATTACCTAATGAAACCAGAATATTCAAGAATTCAGCATTCCGAAATATCTTGTCACTGACCATGGTAGGAACTTTCAGAATAAAATAATGGAAGAGTTCGCTTCAAAGTTTAGGGGTATAAGCAAGAGCACTCCTATTCTTATTACCCTCAGGAAAATGGACAGGTTGAAGCAGTAAATAAATCACTTAAGTCCATTCTCCGATGAACCATCACACAAAGTAAGACGAATTGGCATATCATGTTATATCTTTCTTTTTGGCCTATAAAACCACGGTTAAGACTGCCACTAGTTTCTCTCCATATTAACTTATGCATGGGGTGGAGTCTATCTTGCCGGTTGAATGTGAAATCCCTTCTCTAAATCTAGCTATAGAGATTTTACCAGACACTTCCACATTGGAAGAACGTTTGATCCACTTAGAGCAGCTCTAAGTGTCGAGATGCCTTAGTGGCTCTAGAAGTAAATAAGCATCGCGTCAAGGTCCAATATAACAAGTTTGTCCGTCCAAGGAAGTTTAGTGAAGGTGATTTGGTCATTTTATGGGATCAAGCTAAAAAACCATTGGGGGAAGGGAAGTTTAATCCCATGTGGCATGGTCCTTACATGGTCAAACGTGTGTTAGAGAAGCGCGCATATGAGCTAGTGGATTATGAAGGGACAACCTTAGCAGAGCCTAGACATGGGCTCTATCTTAAAAAATACTACGCATGATCTTTAGCCAGGGCTGATTGTTGTATATTATTGTACAGTTTTTGAATTGCATAGTTAGGTTTTCTTATGGTGATGGGGTTTGTTGATTAGCTTCCGTTTCTTATGGAAGATGTCGATGGAGTCTTCCATTTACATAGGATTTGTCGATGGTGCTAGCCGTCACACTCAAAACTCAGCTTTGGTTGCTTGGGTGATTTATACTCCTACGGGTCAAGTATTGTCTTTAGGAGGCATATGTTTATGGCCTTCTTCAAACAATGTTGTTGAATATAGTGCCGTTATTGAGTCATTGTGTGATGCCATTTCACATGGTGTTCTTTCTCTTGAGGTATGTCTTGATTTGCAGTTAGTGGTTTCACAGCTTAATGGCTCGTATCGTATTAGGGATCCGATTTTATTACGAAGATTCTTACGTGTGATATTTCTAGAATGACAATTTGAGAATATAACATACATTCATGTTTCAAGAATTTTCAATCAAGCTGTTGACTCATATGATAACTATGTGTTAGATTAGCATTTGTTTCATAGACCATAAGCATATCACAAACATACATTTTCGCACACATGTAAATCAATAAAACCGATCATCATAAAAGTTTTTCATTAACATCCAAAAAGTGATGCATAATACGTAAGTGTCATAATACAAAATTGGGGCTTCCGAACCACCAAAATATAATACACGGTCGTATAAAAAGGAATACTCTTAGGTCTCTAAGACTGTGGAGGAGGAGGGGGGTTCTGATCATGGTAGCGCACTATAGCTCTAGCTAGCCATCGAAATAATCGAACCCATGCCCATGGTACACCAACCACCTGGCATTGCATGGCCTCAGGCAAGTCCTCGACTTGCTCCATGGATACCCTGTGTGTCAAGTGTACAAATTTTGTGTGAATGATTTGGAGCGTCTGCTCCGCATCCATACCCATGATATCGTCTCCTCTTCCCCTCCGTCTATGACGAGGGAAACCATCCGGTCGCCATGGTCCAACATCTACATACACATGATAGATTGTCACTATGTGTCGTCACACCAAAACATGTCTTTTGAGTCAATATATCAAAAAACACAAAAAAAATTAATAATTCAAAAACTTAAAAAGTGGGTTTGGGATTCGTTACCTATATCTCTATATGCCACTCCTAGTGGTAGGGGCATTTCCGGATCTCCATGTAAGTCTATCCTTGCATAGGGGTAGTCATCAATGGCAATGATCTACCTCCGCCACCATGGAAAGAATTTTGTTGGGTAGGGGTTAGCCACCCTACCTCCACCCAGTCTGCGCATAAAATTTTCCCAATATCGTTGGGCCAGATCTCAAACTTCGTTTCGAGGAATGTCCACTCTAGGGATTATCCTTGGTACACTCTCAAAGAAGAACGTGTTCAATATGTTGTCGAAACTGAAGTTTCGTACCCTTCCCATCTTGCAGTCACTGAGTTGCCGCTTCATGTTGCTCAACAGCGCAATGCTACAGTCATACACTATGGGTCTCATACACTCCACCACATAGAACATCAGTGGCCGAGAGGCCTAGTGGAGTGAAGCTAATCCGGATATCCTGCCTAATGCCAATAGTATGGCCTTCAGTCCCAGAACCTGGATAGACTTCATCGAGATTTGACTCCCAACCTTTTCAATGTCTAGAAAGCAGTACACCGCAATGTACTCATCAATAGTCAATCCACCTCCTGGCCCGTGAGATCAGAGATTTACCACCTCTCCTCGTTGGGATAAACCAGTGATAAATCATATGTCCTCAATTTCTATACTAAGTGACATCCCGTCAATGTGAAAAATCTCAGAGTATGGATCCCAGTAATCCACTAGCATCTGGAGGAGTCTTGGTTTGTCCCTCAGGCTGCCAAGACACCAAAACTTATACAAACCACACACACATAATGCTTGTTGGGCCATTAAATCACCTTGCATGGCCTCTTCCACATCACCATGTTCTCTCTCCCTCTACTCTAACACCATCATGCACAAAAAACAAGAGTTTCGATCATCATTTGCCTTAGAAAACCTCATTTGCAGCCTCATACACGACTATTTGCAAAACATCTATGTATGTACGTGGGTTTGGGTGTTTTTTCCGTCTATGGTGAGCCCTATACATGGAAAAAACCATGATACCCGCATGGGCCGAAATGCACAATTTAGGATGGCCTAAAAAATTGAAAGGACCATGAAAACTTTAAAAATTTGCATGAAATAGGAAGAGGAGAACATGAGGAGTTACCTGAATCAAATGGTGTCGAATTTCTCTGGACGATGCTCCCAAAATTTGCATTGGAAGTTTTGAGCTCAAATGGGTAAAAATTTCAAATGATATGGAATTTTTAAATTTTTTACTATTTATAGAAATTTTTTGAAATTTTTTACCCACTTTCTATAGTTTTGACCGTTTATGACCATTTTGGACCGTTTTGAACTAATTTGATGATGTAGGAGTCCATTTTGAGCACAGTTTAACCATGGTTTTGACTCGTTCGTGTTGATTTTAGGTATTATGTCTAAACTGCCATATAGGTTAGGTTTCACATTCGTTTGCACTTTGCATGACCTTATGACCATTTCATTATAACCTTAGGTACGAACCCATTCTATCTTTTCATGGAACCTTCTTGTTGCTTTTATAAGTGACATGATGTGAATGGTAGAGCTTGACCATACATGGGTACTCTAGTTAGCTCCTGTTTTTCATTTGGTGCCCATGCCGACATTTTTCCTTTAGGGTGTGGGAGTCCTTTGTATAGTATCACCATGACTTTGCACAACAGCCTCATGCTCCTCTTGATATTTTTTGCTGTCCTTTTCCCCAGGACTCCCTTATGTCAAGTTTTAATTGCATTATCATGAGTTTTGCTTGCCTCATTGAGCCTTATGTTGGCTTCCCTGACTTTGATTATCATCCATATAGCCCGAGCTTGTCTCATGTCTAGCCAAGCAAAGCCATTTTATATATCTTTTGCAGCTTGATTCCCCATTTTTATCGGGAGGGGACTTTCCCCTGAGTGTCGTTATCCTACACGTGTTTCCTTACAATGAGCATAGGTATGTTCCGTTGCTTGGAACTAGTTTGTTTTCCCCTTGACACTCATCTCCTGCTAGATTTGTAACTATAAATCACTTTTATTCTTTTTCAAGCTTTTCAAAATATTTGAAAAGTCAACAAAAAAAAAAAACCAAAAATCCAAATAGGAAAAGATGTTATCTATGGCAGCAGTCGAGTCATGTCCCCTTCAAATAGAGCACTGTATATCACATCCGTTGGTTGGATTAATAGTTTTACTTTAGGAGCTGTACTTGTTTCTCTGAGTTTATCTCCACTAACTGGTTAAGCTTCCAGTCCCTATGGAGCCTCTGTCGATGCCTCCTATGTCGCAGAGATGTCCCAGTTTTGTATATTGATTCTATGCTGCCTACATTTAGTCACCATTGACCTTTATGCTCTTGTTCGAAGGAAGTTGAAGCCTGAGTCGCCCATTCCTTAGTTTTCTTGACTTTGCATGTCGGCCATTCCTGGTACTGGTACTGGTTCGAGCACATTATGATCGAGTCCTTCCACATTATACAGCTTTGTTAAGTACCTCATGTTGGATGATGGGGGATGCCTTAATGGCCTCCTTCTAGTGGATATCATCCCATCGACTTCAGATCATTGATTCTCGAATAGGAGTCTAGATTCGTTTGGGTTTCTTGAGACTTACAGTCATCAGTGGTAGGTTCTCTCACCATCGACAATTTTGGGAATACATCAATGTCCCCTAATTGATGGATTCTTTCAAGCGTTTGACCTCAACACATTTATTCACACTTCCTAGATTGAACTCTAGTACCTTGATTCCCATTTTCATTATTGATAGGTGATCTCGTGTCTATTAACGATATACATCAATGACCAGTAATCAAATGATGGACTACTATGTTTGAACTCGACACCTTTATTCACATAGTAGGACATGTACTTGTACCGTTTTGTGTAGAAGACTTTCCAAATTGATGCCAGTGTTCATGAGATTTTAGCTCTCATGACTTAATTCCAGTGTATATCAGATATCTTCAACCATTGTGGAGATCTTGATCTATTGTATATCTTTAGCTTTCATGGAGATCGTGATCCTTTGTATATATGTATCATGGAGATTCTGATCTATCTATATTGTACGTGGCGATGACCACACATGTCATATTTTGTATCATGTCTATTCATGGCCATTGTACTCTTATGTATTTGAGACTGTTGTATGTACTTGTAGTCATATGCAGAGATATTTGTACTTTATTTTTGTATGGTTGGTTCTTCCACTTAGTTCTTCATCACTCCACTTCTGGGATGGACTTATAATGTATTTCATCCATCGTATCACCCCTTTGACCTCACACATTAGGGGGCATCTATTACAACTGATTTTACCACACATGGTAGATCACACATTTATGGCCTTCCCTGTCCCTCTGCAGACTCTTTGGACCCCATGGACCATTTTTGTACCTTTGATGTTTCCAATATCATCCATAAAAACACCTTTTATTTGCCATACGCGACTTTTAAACCCATTCTCGCGTATACACGCAGATATAACTCTTAAACCCGCGTACATTGGGGTGTGTGCAAAATGCCAAAGATTTTTGGAGTTTTCCTTTACGTGGATCTGAGTCACTTATCTCTTGGCCTTCCATATGAATTGAGATCGCTTGGATTTGACCTTCCATTACCCCATTAAAGCACTATATAAGGAACCCTTTGGATACATTGAAAGGAGAGGAATTGAAGAGCAAGAAAACTATAGTTCATTATTGTCGTAGCTCGCTTATACTTGAGTTTGCATCTCTTTGTCCCTTGGAGCACTTGGTGTTCTTCCCAAAATTTCCTTTGTTTGTGAGCTTGCTATCGAGAGATGAGGATTGAGGTGGTGGAGGCCCAGGTGGAGGACTCAGTTTCTTCGGTTCGCAGACGTGCTGATAGAGGTTGTCATTCTTGTAATCTTTGATTTGTATTAATAGAAATATATTTTCCTATCCAATGATGTGCATTTAAATGAATATTGAATCCATGGATGCTTTTAATTTCCTATACATTATTGATTATATATGCTAGAGTAGGTCTAACACCATTATATAGCATTCTTGTCTTATTTGCCGATTGTTGAGAAAGCAAATTGTTAACACAAGCAGGATTGGAAAAGCTCAATGGGGATCTACATCAACCATCCGGAATAAGGTATGTTTCAATATCCTTTAGTGTTAGATGTTTTATTTCTCTTGCATATTGGGAAGGGATTGATTTCTACGGTTACTCTGTCTGTTGTGGTACACCCCAAGCCATAGGAATTTTTCTCCGTAACAATTCACTAAAACTATTTTAAAACATAACGTTTTGATGCATACATGTTTACTTGTGGATCGTGTACTCCTCTCACTTTTTGTTGGGGTGATGAGCCCCCCATCACCTCCCTGTGAAGTCAACATAAGAAATTTATTGGAAAATTATAATTATATGATAACAAAAAATCCTATAGATGTTAAAATAATTAATAAAAGGTTGGGTAAATTGTTGGATGTACCACAACCATACTAACCGTGTTTATATCTACACAATTCAAATTGTAATTAATAAGCATTTCTTTGCCAACAACTATTGATCTAATGGCACATACAAAGACACGGTTTCCTTCACATGACTCGAATATGCAGTTGGGTTGCTTAAGTGTAGACCCTGGTTGTGTCCTGTTTATAAACCCCGCAATATTACCAGTTGTTTTTGGCCTTCCATCAATGTATAACTTTGCTCCTTTATTTCGAGCTTTATCTTTCAGTTGTATATAATTTGCTGAAAACCCATATCTATGCATACTTCATGTGTATTGGACCAAGCACATCCAATCACTGTAGTTGTAAGAGGGTCCAAAATACTCCATCAATTATGTACATATGTCGTATCCAACCTTTATGCCATCCATGCAAAACAACCCCAATCCATATAATGATGATGGTGCAATTCTATATATCCTCTCATTCACACAAAAATCAGTGTTTACTTGAGGAAGATCCTTAGTAACCCATTGTTTCACTAGGTTTTTGTACCTTAAGGGAACCTCGATGTCTCCTACTATCTCATCATCATAGGAACATGACCCCCCTCCTTTGAGAAAAAATTCCATGCGTTTATTGAATTTTCGCCTGATCTTATGATAGCTAGTTGACCTAGCCCTTGTAGACCTACTAAATGTCTCACTTTCCTCTAGCCTTCCCAAACTCCCCTCGCTAGAGCAAGACAGGTCTGAAAAATACCTGTTTGGTTCTACCTGCACCATGGCCAGAAAAAAAAATTGGCAAAAACATAGCAAAATACCAGCAAAAAAATTGGAAAGACTTATAAGCATGACATAATGTTGATATCATTATCCTGAATAATATCAATAATTCCCTAGTATAACAATTCAACACATAGTTCTTTAAGATGATATAGATATCAAGTCGTTCCATATCAAATGCTTCAGCCAATTAATCTCAAAATACAAACTATGTTTTTTACAATATCTATTAGTGTACCTATTTTAATTTAGTTTGTTTCCTCACCCAAAAATATAAAAGACCTAGTTTACGGATCTCAATATATGTGATAAAATCATTTGCAAATATTCTATATCTTTTTTTCAAAAGAAAAAGAGGTGTTCCAGCTTGTTATTCGGTAGTGAATAAAAGGTAACTTTTACATAGTCCATTAATGAGTGGAGATCATAAGTGTCAAAAACAACCTCGTCGGGAGGGACGAAACCCGTAATCCCAAGATGACTGAAGTAGCAATACCACATGAAGAACATAAGGATCCCAAACAACTTATCCCAGGAGGCATCGAGAGTGGAGAAAACACACCCCTAAGGGGATGAAAACAAAATCTATATCCCCAGCTAAAACAAGAAATATGATGATGTATCCCATAGTAGAAAGAACCAAAAAGGACTATTCCGAACAAATCAAAACGCTCTTAAATTAATTGTATCATGTCTTCCTCAATGATTTCTCCTTCTAAAAGTTACAAGAAGGAGACGAGGCCAACCTTCATATTCAATGCTTTGTTGGATAAATAGTCTGCACTCATATATTTCTCCCTGTAGACATGGCTATAGTCATATAAATGAATTTATGATGTTGTTGGTATAGCATATAAGTCGGATATCCGACGAAATGAATTACTTTATCCAACCTCTTTAGATGAGTTCACATTTTGAGAGCTCCTAACACTACACCAACCCGATCACACAGCTTCTAGGTCAATTCTCTAGTTCACATTGGTCCGATTATTTATTTTCTTGGCCACGACTCTCTCCTTACTCTACACCTTTAGGCTTACATATAACTTAGAAAAACTTCCAACTCATCACAACAAACTCATGTCTGAATCTTGTCCCAATAGCCATTATGGTTTTGAGGTTATATCAATTGCCTCCGAATCCATCGTTTAGGGTTGAATTGAATGGAATTCTTCATGTTTAGGGTTCAATTGAATGGAATTATTCATGAATGGAATGGAAAACTTCCATCATTTAAAGTTACAACCAAACGTTGAGAGGTATATGTGAGAAAACAATAGACAAACAATAGGGAAATTAGGGTTTGCAAGTTTTAGCAAAAATGAATAATGCAGTCCTAGGTTTGCAGATATAAGGTGCAAGGATATGCCAGAAATGAGAAAACATAGAGGATAGACAAAGGAAATGTAGACCTAAAAAGGTCATGGAATAATTGTTTCGTTTATACTACAATGTCCATTCCACACCCTAGCTAGCCTATGGCACCACTAAGGTGAAAAATGATGTATATAATTATCAAGACAATTTCTATAACTAAAAGGAAATGGTAGGATTTTCAAAGTATACCACTATTGAAATTTTATGTTGGATCAATTGTTTGAAAACCAAAATGCTTACTTATGCAACATAGGGATAAAACATTCATTCTCTGGACATCAATCCCTCATAATTCCATCCCTCCAATGCTATTCACCAGCCAAACTAATTGTTCAAATATGAAACATGCATAAGTGTGGCCATGAATTAGAACACATTTTCAAAACTTCACTAGAAACCATTCGAATACAGAGTTTACTGGTCAATTTTCCTTCATAGGCCACCAAGGTTCCTTCCATTAATCGCTAAGAATGATTATATAAGGTTGCAATACAAGTCCTTTTAAAGTTGGTCAAAGATACCCAAGACTGTTTGTTTAGTGTCTGAATGCCTGCCCTTAAACTATTGTGTTAATGGTTCCCCAAAGTTGAGTCACCATTATTTTAGGTGACAGTCAATCCAAGCCCTTAAATGACCTCCCCTTCCTAAATATTTGAGGTTAGTTACCCATCTCTTTTGACACTGCTACGATAAATAAACACACCTTCATATTGACCTCAAATTGTTATCCCAAAACTTGACCATTACCTCTTGGTCCCTCTCTCCAAATGTGATAGCTCTGAAGGATTGATGATGTGGGTTGGTAGATAAAAAGGGATACTACAACTTAGTGCCATTGGATTTCTTCAAAATGGCCTTGTTTTCATTATCCATGCATGAAAGGGAAGATTTTTAATATTTTATAAAAACAGGGGTGCTCTTGCTTAGCCTTAGGATTCTCACCATATGGGAAAGTCAGTTATTCCTTGTAGAGAACTTTGCAACTTTTAGATTTCAATTTGTACCTTTTTGCAGGCCTGGGCATCCATTTTTCCAAATTATAGAAAAACACTAAAAAGAGTGAAAGCACTGATTTGGAAAATCCACCATGTGCATCTGGAGATTAGTTTGGAAAATTTTGTGCATGGGTTTTGCAGGAAATCTTGGATACTTAATCCAAGTGCCTTCATATTTCACCATAAATTCTCATGTACGATATGGCATGCATTTTCCTGAGCCACTTTAGAGTGATGTTTACTCTATTTTTCTACATAGATTTCAGTTTTAAACTACCGAGTGTGCATACCTTTAAGCTTATGGAAGTATCCTAAAAGAGGATCTCCACCATACAGAATAGAGTATTTATGATGCACCTAAAGTAATGTCATAACCTATGATTTGAAAATAGAATAATAATGTCGTAGACAAACCCTATTCCTTCTTTCTAAAATGAAATAAAAATAGAATACTTAAGCCCTACCCCAGAGCATTAATGGATGTTAATGGTCAAAAGAAAGTGGGGATGAAATAGGACATAAAACTTCATCATTCTTATGTCATGTAGACATTTACTTCAATTGTTGGTACAAAGGAGGTGGCATCCAAGCACATTACTAGTACCAAACTTGCTCATATGAGCTTCAAGTTATTCATCAAGAATAATGCTTGCAAACTTAAACTTAAATCTTTTAAGCATTAAAAAAATTGCACTAATATATTTTTTCTAAATATTTTTTTTATAACATCTTGTGGTTACACTTGCTAGTTTCACACGTAAACTATGTTACAATGAAATGTAAATAGAGTGTAAGCCTTGGACAATCGATTTAGATTAAAAGTAATGAGATGTTCTAGCATATTGAAATATTATTAGAAACTCTATACATGTAATATTGTCCAGTGAATTCTAAGCAAATAAAATTTCAATACTTCTTTCAACTTCAATTGGAAAATGGAGTTATTAAGATAGGGACAACTCTCTTATTATTTCTTAGAAGGTTTGGAAAGATTGTAATGTAACTACAAGGGATGCATAGTTTATCTAAAGGTCACTCCAAGTAGCCTCTACACTTTGCAACATCTCTCATGTGTTTTCTGTCTAATAAGGGGAACCTTGAACTCTATATGACACTAGTGGGAATATACCATGGGTCCTTCCAATTAACCTTTATAAATTGTGTAAGAAAAGAAATACCAAAACATAATCTGAAGTATAATAAACAACAATGGCTCACACACAGGGTACACATTCTAAATTTACCTTGAAACCCTTAAACAAGGTTATTTTGATATAAACCCATTATTCCATCGTGTGTATAAAGAATGAATCAATATTTACATATAGGAAATATGAATGAGTTAGGAAGGAAATTCAAAATTCTCACTAGTGAATGAAAACCTAGTTAGGGCTTAACTAGAGCTGAAATGCCCTTAATTAGACATGTAATTTCTCATATATGAATTAGCAGGGTCATAACTGAACTAAGTGGACAAGTGGATGCTTAAACACATAAAAGCAAGGAACAATTGCATGATCAACTCATGCATGTGAGGAATCTTTTCAGAATATTCAAGGAAGGAACTACATCCTCATAATAGTAAAGGAGGGCACTTGTAGCTCTTAATTAGTGGAGTTAACTCCTTAGAATCACTCCAACAAATCAAACATGTAGTTTCAGACCCTAAAATTAGGGAAGTATATCATAATTGAAGGAATGTTCCCTCAAATGATAGAAATAGACATGAGGATCACTTCCATGATATAGAAATCGCATATTACTCTCTTGAATCTATCATAGGATGAATCTCTTTGATGCCATAAATGGTGAGATATAAGTTCATAGGTGAGATATTGATGCTATGGAGAGGAAAATATGCTCTAACAAAATAAAAGTCTGAAATCACAAAAGTCACGAGCTCTTAGAATAACACTTTGTGGAGTTGAAAAAATACTAACACAAATTAAGTTGTTCAAAATCACATACAATATGTGTAATCTAGACTAGATAATAGCCATGATACTTAAACAAAGAAATAGGAAATGTGTTCATCCTAGTAGACTGGGATGGGGCTCTCATGGACCATATAGTAGGTTGAGGAAACCTAGAAAATTAAAGGAAGACAATAAAAAACTAACCCTAACATGTAAAATATAGAATGAGAGGGACTAATAATTTCATAATGGAAGATGAAAGGCACTAGGGAATTGATTCAACATCTATACTTACAAATTTGGAAGATGCAAATGGTAGATGTACCACCACGCCTTAATGAAGTCATTCTTTAAATAGAAAAGATGATGGCTAGTAAACCCTAACCATTTTAATTGTCTTTCAAATCTTTGTGCTTGAGGGGCCTGAGTATTTTTTTCTAAAAAACATCTCAACCACTCCTCAATGTAATCTTGCATCAATACTACAATTATATCTTGTCAAGCCCTTATTTTCAATAACCCTTCTTCAATTTTTTTGAGATCCTAGTGCTGCTTCCATGAGCTAGTCACTTGATCTATGATTATCATTCACATATACTACTAGCCAATTTCTCATTTTTCTTTCGGAAAAATTGGTGAGGATATAAAATTGATGCCTCCTCAAGGTTCTAAGTTGACAAATATTCCTCTATTTTCTCCCTTTTTAGAAGCATTGAATCCCTTATGAAAGGCGGGCCCCCAAGTTTCTTTTTTACTTCAGTGGCTTTCAGGAAAGTTGTGTTCTTTCTCTCCTATAGAATACCGCAAGTGGTGATCAAATGTCAAAGGATGTCTATATGCCCTATCCATCCAACCTCTATTTTATTTTATTTGTTTTGAGAGGGGAGCACATACTTCTTTCTTCTCACCACAATGATGCCTGATACCTGGGACAAAAAGGTACTAGCTATGCCACAAACCTAAAAACATGACATAAGAGTTATTTAAAGCTGATATGGATTATATTCATTAATTAATATAGGAGGCAGTAGGCAAAGAAAAAATTCAATGATAGTTGTGTCCTTTCCAACGTTTAATCTTCTTAATCTTCCAGCTGTTGCTTTTCTGTGTTTTCCTTATATTTCGACAGCCAAACAAAATAACGTCTAGAAAATATCTGTTGTCGCTACAATTTGGAAATTATTGGGTTAGGTTCGAGTTGATTTCTAATAAAAGGTTTTTATAATTAAAAACCTGAAAGAAGAAATCCATAACGTTTGGTAGACTTCAGGAAAATCCCTATTGTCGCTACAATTTGGAAAATACTGGGTTAGGTTCGAGTTTCTTTCTAACCTATGTATTTTATAATGACATTGAATTATAGTTGAAGTTTTGTGTAAAATCCCTAGTGGTTAGGGTACGTGTTCCTTCTCCTCTATTTCACACTTGGGTCCATCTAATATACACCCAAGGGTAGGATGCCACACCCCCAAACTCTGTTTACCCCTATTACGTATGTTTTCATGGGTTCTGAATGAGGGTAACCTACTCTAATAGCCTCTTCCTTTCCTCTATTGGCCTATATATCCCTTGACTTTCCTTTATTATCCTACTCTAATAGATCATTCCCGTAGCCCATAATATATCTGGGTCATCACTACAATAGCAATCTCACTCAGCTATAATAACAGTGCAGTATAAAAACTAATAAACCTGAGCCTGCAAGTTATTTGGAGCAGGACATGAAAGAAAGTAAATGGAAGAACAGGGCTGTAAGGCAGGCATTAGGGAAATATGGAAAAAATATTATAGGGACAAGAAGGGCGAGACAGCATTTAGGAGTGGTACTACCATGATCCTAGACCGTGAGGGAAATCTTATCAATCTAGTCTCACTAAGCTTAAATCAACCTTGTTCAATGAACTGCTCTAATAGATCGAATTAGTAATGAATCCCTGGATATTTGAAAAATATTTTTAAAATTTTTAAAATCAAAATGAATTATGGCATTGTTCTTGTTTTTGTCTGATTATGCAGTCCCCACGGGGGCTTCACTCAATGAACCTCTCACATAGCACGTGCAATCATGGAGTATTAAAGAATACCCTTAATTTCTATAGATATTGGTCCAAACTCCTTTTTTTGAAACCCCCTCCCAAAATTTGAAATGTCCCCACCACCCTTTTTTATACCCTAATCCTTAAAAAACTCCCTGACCCCCCACCCTAAACCCCTCATCCCCCCCAATACCTACAATATATTGGCCTGATTTTTAAGAAATTTAAAACCCGCAATATGAACTAATGTGCTAGGATATTGCTCAACAAGTGAATCCCCCGTGGTAGTCCCTTGGGCATAAATATCCCTAGAATCAAGTCTAAAATGTTTTTGAAGGAACTCTATGCATCAAAAAAGGAAATGCAGTCCATTTTGAAGTGATTCTAGACATGGACAGTGGTGGAAAGCAACATATTTCACAAATATAGGCACATAAACAATGATGAAGAGGGTTATTTATAAGGTATGGACCCAACTAGGGATTTTCCAAACATATATTAGACCCAAACTTAGCCCTGAAATGGCATTCCGGACCAACCCAAAACCATCAAGCAGCAACCCTTTCTCAATTTTGGGTGCATAAGAAGCAATTAAGGATTTATCATTAAAGCTAAAAATGAATTTTTCCCACTAAGACTGCATTCCTATGAATTCTTTCCATAGTAACAACCCTAAGCCATGAAACCCATGCTTCATTTTCTAGGTTCTAAGAATGAATAACCTTCAAACATATTGGGTACCTTCATTTTCTTCGTCATAGGAGGATCGAAGGATGGACACAAGCGCACAACAATCTCCCTCTGGACACAAACTCACGGCAATTTCTGCAGGGGTGAGAGTTCTAAACACTGTAATGGCAATTTCCGCAGGCGCGAGAGTTCTAAACGCTTTCATAGAAATTTCCACATGCGTGAGAGGTCTAAACACTATAATGGAAATTTCTAGATTATTGGGCATTAAACTACATAAACATTGAACAAATTTCGTCAAGCACCAACCTCCAATGTGGTCATTATTGAGTTGTCTTTTCCTAATTAAGACAGGATTAATGCAGTCCTTCATATTATTGATTATATGTAATTATTGCATATGATATTTTTCCAACATCATCTTAATTCTCCCTTCTTCTCAATGCTCTTTTACAATATTTATTTGTAACACACCCATTATCTTTGGTATTCAATTAGGGTATGGGATGTAAATTATCATTATTTTTTTCATTTCATTTCCTAATAAGTTGTTGCAAATTATTTTTGAGATATCTAAAGCATTAGACTCGTTAACCATTAAAGTGTAAACTCTATATTATAACATAATCATTTAATAAACTATATAGAGATTTTCATTAAGATCAAAAGTGTTTATTGTCTATTGGCATAAAAAGGACTTGCTTTCATAATCAATCATTGTCTAATATTTTGTATATATTTAAACTTACAATTAACTAACGATTTCCATATAAAGATTATAATAATAAAATTAAAAGTTGTGACATCTTTTTATATAAACATACCAAGTATAAGAAAATGAATTATAGTGTTTGTATATTTTTATCTCATAATAATTAATCAAGGTCATAATTTCAATTTATTTTAAATCATTATCTCTTGATTATAAAAATCAAACATCTACTTGTGGAACTATTTATAGTAAAAACTTTCCAAAATAATTAAACATCAAATAATTTCAATTTACCTTTATGCATTAAAGGTGATGGTAAACTATAATCCTTGTCTTCCATTCTTGGGCATATAAATCTTACATGTACCTATGTTCATTAAGATTGAGTATTTTCTAATGAATTTAGATAAATCATAATATTTATGTTATGATACTTTACCATTCATGTGAAAAGGTTGTTAATAATAAAAAATCCCCAAATTTTCAATGAGAGGCCTCACTACTTTGGGATGTGTAATTAAATATTTGATAATCTATTCATCTACTTTTATGCACAATAATATATATGTTTAAGAATATATTTAACTTTTTTCATTAACTGAAATTCTGACACTATTGTATGTGTCATGTACATTTGGTCATGGGTTCTGAATTTGAATGGGGACAAATACAACATACTTCCCCAACCACCCAATCTACAAGAGGAACCCTCATCATCATCATCATCTTCAGCATCATCATCATCATCATCGGTGTCGTCTTCATCATCATGACCCTCATCATCATCATCATCATCATCATCCTCGTCATCATCATCATGATGGTGGTAATGGTGCCAATGATGATGGTGATGGTCATCATCGTCATCATCATCATCCTCATCATCATGACCATCATTATCATCATCATCATCATCATTTCTGTCATCATCATTTCCATCATCATCATCATCATCTTAGACAATGACCATGATGATCATCATCATTGTCGTCGTCGTCAATTTGATGAAGACGATGATGATGATGATGAAGACAATAATGATGATGAAGACAATGATGATGATGAAGACGATGATGATCATAATGATCATGATGAAGACAATGATGATCAACATGATGACGATGGTGGTGTGAATGGTGATGATGAAGATGGACATAATGGTGATGAAGACGATGATGTTGAACATCACGGTAATGACAATGATGAAGAAGATGATCATGATCGTGATGATCATGATGATGAATACGATGACGATCAACATGATGATGATCATGATGAGGGTCATGATGATGAAGATGATGATGATGAATATGATGACGATGATGATGATGATAAGGGTCATGATGATGAAGACGATGATGATGAAGACAGTGATGATGATGATGATTATCATCATCATCATGATAAATATGATGATGATGAACATCATGATAATGAAGATGATGATGTTGAACATCATGATAATGATGATGATGAAGAATACGATCATGATGATGATTAACATGATGATGAAGAAAATGATGATCAACATGATGACGATGGTGATGTGGATGGTGATGATGAAGACAAACATAATGGTGATGAAGACGATGATGCTGAACATCACGGTAATGAAAATGATGATGAAGATGATGATGATGGTGATGATCATGATTATGAATACGATGACGATTAACATGATGATAATGATGATTATGACGATGATCATGATGAGGGTCATGATGATGAAGATGATGATGATGAAGACATTGATAATGATGATCGACAAGTTGAGGATCAACATGATGACGATGGTGATGTGGATGGTGATGATGGTGGTGATGATGATGATGATGATGATAATGATGATAATCTTCATCATCATCATCATCATCATCATGAAGATGATAATAATGAACATCATGATGATGTTGATCATTATGATGATTATCATGAGGATGAAGACGACAACCATGATGATGATAATGATGATGTTGATGATGATGATGATGATTATGATGATGATGATGATGTTGATGATGATAATGATGATGATGTCAATTTGATAAAGACGATGATGATGTTGATGTTGATGTTGATGACGACGATGACAATGATGATGATGATGATGATGATTATCATCGTCATGATGATGACAATGATGATGATTATCATCATCATCATGATGACGATGATGATGATGACGATGATGATGAAGATGATGATGATGGTCATGATGGTCATGATGGTGATGAAGACGATTATGATGATGATGATGAAGATGATGATAATGATAAGTGTGATCATTATGATGATGATGGTACCTGATTATGATTATGATGATGATGATGAGGGTCATGATGATGATGATGATGATGATGATGATGACGACGACACTCTTGATGATGATGATGATGATGATGATGTTGCTGACGACGATGATTATGATGATAGTGACGATGATGATGATGATGATGAATATGATGGTGATGATGATGATGTTAGTAACTATTTTTTTTAAATAAGATAAAAGAATAGTTCTAATTAAATATTTACCTTTCAATATATTTCATCGTCTTCTTCATCCACGTCATCATCTTCTTCATGCAAGTCATCATCCATATCATTAGATATGGAGTCAAAATTGTAAGGATTGGCCATATCATTGTCGTAATCTAAGTCAGTTATGTTGATCGTGTCATCGTCCGTATAATCTTCATGGGCATTGTCTGCTACATCATCTGATTCAACTATTTATTGGACATATTCTGCTAGATCATCATCATCACCTAACTCATGTTGATCATGCTCTTCATCACCGCCTTCTTCTTCCATAGAACCCTCTTCATTACCATCATCTAGGTTATACTTTGTCGTCCTTCCCTTTGGATTGTGTCTCACAAAAAACGACCAACCTGCTTTAACTGGAACCTCCGAGTAAAATACATGTTCACATTGGCATGGAAGAACATAGGGCTCCATTCTTGGCTCAAACAACCTTGTATTTACCAAGGTAAATCCATTATCATGTTCAATAATAGTTCTATTGGGATCACATTGATTCAATCGTAACCTATACCATTTGACAACGAATAGAACTACCTTGAAGGATTTAAAGTCACACTGTATAATATCTTCCAAATACCCATAGTATCAATTTTCTGAGAGTTCTGGATGTCTGTCACTTCTAGATGAAACATTGATCACCTCAACGACTGCAGATATCCCAGAATCTGATGATTTATTTGTTTCATCCAATTTTTTGATCTGATATCTACAACCATTGCAGACCATAGCCTTATGGTGTTTTACCTGCAACAAGCAATACACAAAAATATTACACAACAATTTAATAGTTATGCAGCAATACATGGAAAAGAACAACATGTACGTCAAAATGTAATTTGCAAAATAAAATATTTAGAGTGATTGATTAATATGCTTGCCATTTTATCTTTTAAACCATATGTTAAATCGATTTCCCTTTCTATAATATTTGTATCTCCATTGCAATGTGTTTCTTTTACCAATGAAGCCACACCTTCCCATGATATTCCATGACCCGATTGTTTGCATCGTTCAATCCATACCTTCATCCAGTCAAGATTGTTTGTGATGTATAAATGAATGGCATTCCATTCTTGACCAACTGCTTGATGACAATAATCATTAAAATGAAAGACAAGTGTAAATTTCCTAAACAAAGTATATTCTCTTAATTGATGCAATAACTAGAAAATGGAATTAGAATATGAACTATATAATAAACATCCATTGGCTAATAATTACCTTTCTCCCTCGTTGATCTAACTTTCCCCTTCAGTTGCTCCCCTTCAAATTTGTTATTGGAGTCCGGATCACAAATGCGATGTAAATTGAGCTTTGACGCTAAAATAGGAAGATTTTCACTAACATACAACATGTTGTGGTATACTGTATGTCCTTCCATCATAGAACCCTCAGCATGTGCTCATTGTCTCACCAAACCCTTCATAAATTTCAAGTGCCTCTCAACCATCCACATGGACCTTGAGTGCACAGGTCCACACAACTCAATCTCCTCAACTTGGTGTATGAGGTAGTGTTCCTGTGCATTGAAAAATGCCGAAGGTAGATTCTTATACATTTCACACATGAGACGAGGAATTTCTCTCCTCCAATACTTTATATCTTATTTATGGATTTTTTTAGATGTCAACCATCTACAAGTGACGCAAACCAATAATGATATTTAACAAAAAAAACATTAAATTACATATCATGAAATAGTGCACAAAAAACAAATATAAATTATATGGAGAATTAAAGAAACACTAGGCACAAGCAACTAATCGCTAGTTACCTCATGTATTTACCAATATTATATATAACTTATTTGACATTGTTGTTGAAGTTGTTCGGGAGAGAGAGAGGTAGAACATACTATATCAATATACAAACCGCGCCATTTATTAAACAAAGAGTATACAAACAAGAAAAAAATATATATGCATTAAAATGAAAAAAAATAAATTATATGGACATAACAATAATAATTACCTTGATGAAGACGTGTCAATCATGTGTTTTGACCCCCACAAAATAACCTTTTTTTGTTATGATATTCTTCAAGTTCGCACAAAATCCAGTGGGAAATTTAATTTTTTGCATTACTTCTTTGACAACATTGCTTTGCTGCTGCGTAAACATCCATGGAATTGAGTTTATATTAACTTGGTCTCCATTGCTATGAAATTGGATGACGTATTTCATTGCATGGTTTCCTTCTTGAATGTCTTTGCAATCTTTCACAGTTTTATCTTTCTCCCTCTTTATCTCCAATAGTCTCCATAATGTTTCAGTCACATTCTTTCCAATATGCATTGTATCAAACAAATGAGCAATTTGTAGGTACTCATAGTAGGGCAACCTGTTGAATTGTATAGGATAACTTTTCATTCCTCATGGAATCCCATTAATGCCTTCATGATCATGATGGAAATCATGAATATTATTTTATAAATAAATTACATCATAAATCAAATATGGCCACTACAGTAAACAACTCACAATAAAAATTAAAATACATAACAATTCATATACGATGATCTGTACATACCATGATGACGATTTCTATTGTATTGCATCTTCCAAAGGTGAGGTGTCATTCACCATGGTTTTAATGCAGTCTCATGTTTCCCATTAAAAATATTTTTTTCGGTTGTTCTATACATGTGTTTATTAGACAAGAAATTCCTATACTCATCAAACACCTCCTTTCTTAAGCTTTTTGAGCGACAAGATTTTATCTTAGGACCACAAATTGGACATGCAAATTTACCCTTTGTTTGAAGACCTACAATATAAATATATGGAATATCTATGCCAATTATAATTATGTATAAACTATATTAACTACTTCATATAATTAAATGCAATTAAAGTAGAACTTAAAAATACAAACCACAAAATTGGGTTAACCTAGGGGCATCATGTATTGTCCATACAACCATTGCATGGAATTGAAATTGCCTTTGTCATATTGGTCTAGATACGTCATACATAGTGATTCCATTCCATAACTTCATTAGCTTATCTATAATAGGTTTGAAATATACATTCATATCTTTGACTTGGAACTTACCTGATTGAATTGAATTACATATAAAATATATCATTATGAGAACCATTAAGATATATAAACCATGCACAAGAGTAAAATTCAAAAATATACAAATAAAATTAGGAAACATAATATGACAAATGAGATGCCACAACTACATTAGAAATAAAATAGTTGTAGACACAAAATACCTGGAATAATCATCGACAACATTATGTGCTCCCTCTTTATTGACAACCATGGAGGAATGTTATTGTTGATAACAAAAATAGGCCACAGCGTGTAAATGGATTTCACCTATGAAAATGGATTAACACCATATGCTTCCAAAGAAATCCTAAGATTACGTGGCTCTTCTTTAAAGTGAGGCCACTTTTCCTCCATATCTCTAAAACCAGAACCATCTACAGGCATTCGAATAACATGATCTTGACTTTTTTTCCTGCCATGGTAATCCATAAATTGCGCTATGTTTTTTCACCTGAACAGACGTTGCAAACGTGGAATGATGGGAATATAATGAGGAACCTTCTGAGGCACCTTTTTTATTACTTGATCTGTTCGATATCTACTTTTATGACATTCCATAAATTATATTGCAAATTCATGCTAATTATAATATATAACATGGTCATCAGGGCATGCATGAATTGATTCATAATGCATTCCAATCTCTTTCATGATGGAAGATAAATCTCAATATGTGCAAGGTAAAATATTTGATGGTGGTAACAAAAATTCATCTATCAAGCTACAACAAAAAAATAAAAATATAGTTAATGTAATAAATAAATAATATTAACGAAACACACTTCATCCGTATGATGATCAATAATGGGTTAACAATACAATTATTAGAGGAATACAAATAAACTTTATCACGATCGTATATATATGATGGATTATTTTACATACCTTAGCATCCGTGTGATTGATATGTTTGAAAGACCATTCATAACCTTCAAGTTCATTATCAACAATACAATAGAGAGAAGATTTGTTTTCGAGCCTTCATAAAGGGGTTCATATGCCTTATCGAGAAGAGGTATATCGTGAACATCATCATTTTCATTATCATCGTCATAGTCATCATCCATTATAACATTAAATGAATCATGGATCAATGTATTTGTACCATCATCATCAACTACATTATTAGTATGATCATCTTGTTCAATATCATCATTCACTTGTTCTCCATTAAACATAGACGCTCCATGATCCTGATCCGGAACTTGTTCTGAAAGAACTTCCTTTGGACGATATGTCGTAGGGTGTATTTCCTTTATAAACACATGAAAACATCAATAGATATAATTTAATATTGTAAATATTAAAATAATACATACATTTACCAAAGCAAAAAACATAAATAACTTTATAATGCTAAACCTACAAATGGGCGACACTCATTCCCCCCCTCAGTGTGTCCATGTTTCCTGCAATGCTTTTTGGTTGTTGAGATCAATATTCTTCTCCTCTTAAATGCCCTGCATTGAGTACATGGACATTAACATTTTCCATCACCCCTTCGTTTCGCTGCATCCCATAGTTTAGCAAGAAATTCTCGATTGTGTTCGTTTGGATCGTCATTATTTCTATTTGACATTTTGTCACAAACGGAGGTTTGTCAAAGAATAAAAAAATTCCCACAAACTATTTGTCAAAGAAAAAAAATTCCCGCAAACTGTCTGTCATAGAAAGAAAAAAATTCCTGCAACTGCCCGTTGAAGAATAAAACAATTCCTCAAACCGTCCGTCGAGGAAAAAATAATTTCTGCAAACAATCTGTCACTTCTATAGAAAACATGTCGAAATGTTTAAAAATGTTTATATTTATAATTCAA
Source organism: Pseudotsuga menziesii (assembly GCA_001517045.1). Taxonomy (NCBI): domain Eukaryota; kingdom Viridiplantae; phylum Streptophyta; class Pinopsida; order Pinales; family Pinaceae; genus Pseudotsuga; species Pseudotsuga menziesii. The sequence goes on along the minus strand of LPNX010257014.1, from coordinate 649,127 downwards.
CAGTTGTCTAATATCCGACGATATGAACCTAGTTACCATTGGAAATATGGGTTTACATTATTTGCAATATGTCTTTAAATTATTTCAAAAAATATCCCAAGGATGTCGAATATCCGATGACCCATCCTTATAATGTCGTCGAAAATTCGGCACACTGTTGTCGGATATCCAACGACTCATCCTCCATGTGTTGTCACAAATTCGAAACCTTCCCGTCACAAATTAGACACCTTCCCGTCGCATAACCGACGATATAGTGTTGCAACGTGTCGTCAAAAAACCTACGCTAAGGATGTCAGATATCCGATGACTACTAAAAGAAATCAAAAGGTATAGTACTTTTCATCATTGCAATCTGACACATTCGTACTTTATGTCGGATGTCTTTGGATTATGTCGTCAGATTTTTGGTTCAAATCATGTTGTGATAAGGATATTAGTAGGTCTGATGTTAGGAGGAACACTGCCTGGAATTAAGTGGATAGCATGATCAAAGTCCTGAATAGGTGGAATACCTTTGGGAATATCTTCAAATACCTTGGAATACTTATTAATGACCCTTTGGAGATCTGGGGAGATAGGGAAATTTGAGGTTTGAACATCTAATCAGCATAATTGTGAAACTATACATTGATGTCCCTTTTTTAACAACTTTTTCATACCATTAGCTCTTATCACCTTCCTTGGTTTTCCTGTGATACCATTTAACTCATATTCTTTACCTTCCCATGAAAATTTCATGAATTTTTTCGAAAATTAAAAGCTATTGTTTCCAATGATTGTAACCATTGGACACCCAATACAACATCAGCACCACCCACTGGGATAGAAATCATTGGACTATTCAATACATATTCCCCCATATACACATTGATATTATGGCATTTTCCTAGGAAATTTATAGTTCCTCCATCTACAATCATTACTTGAAATTCTGGTGCTAGATAAACAAAGCAACTAAGAACTTTGGCTAATTTAAATTGAATGAAATGATGAGTACTACAGAACCAATCAACATTATTACCTTCTTATTTTTTATGTATCCTTCTATCTTGAGAGTTTGAGGAGTGCTAATTCCATCCAATGCATGACAAGATATGGTAGGAGCAATTTCTTCTGAAGTAGCCTCTTCCATTTCTTCCGAATTTTCCTCTTCTTGAGATTCTTCCTCTTCTTTTGGTTCTTCCTCTTCACAATATATGTAGAATAATTTCTTCTCGTTGCACTTATGTCCCTTACTATGCTTGCTGTCACAATTAAAACATAATCCTTTTGCTCTTCTTTCATCTAGTTGTTGGGGTGTCAACCTTTTTGGTGGTTTAGAAGAAGGAAGATTATTTTATCTATATGTGTTGGAGAATGCCTTTCTAGTAGTCATTTCCATATTTTTATTTTCAACCTTCTTTTCCATCATGAAATCCTGCTCTAGCAATGATGGTTCAAAGAGACGCACCTCATGTTGAATGTTATCTTTCAAGGTTCATGTTATGGAGAGAAATTCCTATGGCTTGGGGTACCACAACAGACAACTTAACTCCAGAAATCAATCCTTTCCTATATGCAAGAGAAACCAAACAACTAACACTAAAGGATCTCGATTCGTACCTTATTCTGGATGGTTGATGTAGATCCCTGTTGAAATTTCCAACTCCAGCTTGAATTGATAAATTGCTTCTTCAACATTCAATAAACAAGACAAGCATGCTATATATAATTGTGTTAGCTCTACTCTAGCATATATAATCAATAACATATAAGCATTTGAAATCATCCATGGATAAAATATTCATTCAAACACACATTATTGGATAGGAAAAGATATTTCTATTAATATAAAATCAGAGATTACAATGAATACAACCTCTGTCGGCACGTCTATGAATCGGAGAAATCGAGTCCCCCACTTGGGCCTCAACCACTTCAATTCTCCATCTCTCGATAGCAAGCTCACAAGCAAAAGGCAAGCTTGGGAAGAACACAAAAGTGCTCCAAGGGACAAAGGGGATGTAGACTCGAGCACAAGTTCTGGCAACAAAGGACTATAGTTCTCTTGATCTCAATTTCTCATGCCTTCAATGTATCCAAAGGGTTCCTTATATAGCTCTTCAATGGGGTAATGAAAGGTTGAATCCAAGTGATCTCAAGGCATATGGAAGGCCAGGAGACAAGTGAGTCGGATCCACATCAAGGAAAACTCCAAAATAATTTGGCATTTTGCACACATCCCGATGTATGTGGTTTTAGGGGTCAAACCCGCGTATATACGCGATAAAGGGTTTAAAAGTCACGTATGGCAATTTAAGTATGTTTTTAGGGATGATATTGGAAACATCAAAGGAAAAAAAATGGTCCATGGGGTTTAAGGAATCTGCATAGGGACAGGGAATGCCATAAAAGTGTGATTCACCATGTTTGGTAAAATCAGCTATAACAGATGCCCCCTAATGTGTGAGGTCAGAGGGGTCATACGATGGCCGAAATACATTATAAGTCCATCCCATAAATTAAGTGATGAAGAACCTAGTGGAATACCAACCACCCAATCAGCACTATACAATGATACAACTCTGCACATAACTGCAAATACATATAGCAGTCCTGGATACATAAGAGTACAATGGCCATGAATAGGCATGATACAATATGACATATGTGTTCATCACCACGTACAATATACATAGATCAAAATATCCATGATGAAGATATACAAAGGATCATGATCTCCATGAACACTGAAGATATGCAATAGATCAAGATCTCCATAATGGCTAGAAATGTCTGACATATACTGGAATCAAGTCACAAGAGATGAAATCTCATGAACACTGGCACGATCAAGGAGGTAGCATATATGAGATGCCACCAATCTGGAAGGTCTTCTACACAAACCGATATGAGTACATGTCCTACTATGTGAATAGAGGTGTCGAGGTCGAACATAGTAGTCCATCATCTGATTACTGGTCATTGATGTATACCGTTAACAGACGCGAGATCACCCACCTATAATGAAAATGGGAATCAAGGTAATAGAGTGCAAACTAACAAGTGTGAATAAATGTGTTGAGTTCAAACACTTGAGAGAATCCATCGATCAGGGGACATTGATGTATTCCCAAAGAATTGTCGATGGCGAGAGAACCTACCACTAATGACTGCAAGTCTCAAGGCACTCGAAAATGACTCTAGATTCCTATCCCAGAATAAATGATCTGAAGTCGATGGGATGAAATCCACTAGAAGGAGGGAATTAAGGCATCCCCCATCATCCAACACGAGGTACTCAGCAAAGCTGTATAATGTGTAAGGACTTTATCATAAGGTGCACGAACCAGTAACTGTATCGGGAATGGCCAACATGAAAAGTCAAGATAACTAAGGAATGGTCGACTCAGGTTTCAACTTCCTTTGAACAAGAGCATAACAGCGAATGGTGACTGAATTTAGGCACCATAGACTCGATATACAAAACTGGGACATCTCTGCGACATAGGAGGCATCGACAGAGGCTCCATAGGGACTGGAACCTTAACCAGTCGGTGAAGATAAACTCAGATAAACGAGTACAACTCCTAAAGTCAAATTATTAACCCAACCAATGGATGTGATATACAGTGCTCTATTCGAATGTGAAACGACTCGACTAATGCCAAATATAACATCTTTCCTTGTCCGGCTTTTTGGTTTTTTGATTTTTTTGGACTTTTTCAAATATTTGAAAAGCTTGAAAAAGAATAAAATTGCTTTTAAAGTTACTGTTAGTTTTTCAACATTAAGCTATCATTATATTAGGATATTTTCTGAGAGAATAACAAGTACAGCAATCAAACACAAGTACATCAAAAGAGACAAGAGACACAAATATTTTTTCTCCGGGAAACCATAAAGGAGAAAACCCCGCAACTTCCTCAGAGATAGAATCAGCACAAAACAGTAAACGCCTCAAAGCAGTAGTCTTCTTCTTCTGTCTAGTCCCAGTATTTCCTTCCTCACTAATGTGCCACACTTGAGTGAGAGTGAATGATATGTTAAATAGAGAGTCTCACTCTCTATTTATATTCTTCCGTTCACTTGAAGTGCACTCAATCATGTCGGCCCAACTTAACAATTACTTACTCGAGCCTACACCTTAATTAGTGTATAATAACTCAAGTGCCCCGAAACTGTGGGGACTTCAACAATGACTTGACATGACTTGCTTACATTATTAATCCTCCCGATCGGAACATCAGGGCATGACAACATGACTCAAATACATAATAGAAACATCCCGGAATAAACATCGGGTTACAATACATAGAAGAATACATTCTGAAGTTACATATACATCAACACTCCCTCTTAACTAGGAAGGTATTCTTTCAACACAATTTTCAGCACGGTTCTTCTTCTCTGTATCAGCTGGATCATCTCATCTTCAAGTCATATTCATCTTCAAGTCATCATCGACTTCAAGTCATCATCGGATCTGGATCATCATGGAACATCATCACTGGATCTGGATCTGGATCATCATCACTAGACAGGATTTGGATCATCACTCGATCTGGATCATCACTGCTGCTATCTCATGATTCTTCTCGTCACAGGAAGTTCTACAGAGCCATCCCTTTTTCATGTTGGTTGTAGGCCTACCCATCATGTAGGTCTTCGCCCAGCACTTACATCTAACCTACTCGTCAGAAAGGCACGCACAGCACTCACATCTGATCATATAAGAACCAATCCTATAATCACATCAGAAAGGCCCAGCACTCACATTCACCAGCATGATAGGACATTACATCACTAACATCTATGAAAAGGCTCAGCAATTACATCTGACCTACTCGTCAGAAAGGCACAACCATCCAGGGGAACACATCCTACCACACTGATGGAAGACTCCCATCCAGGTCGGAACACATCCTACTCACAGTGATGGAATATTTTCCCACTTTCATCTAGGTTGGAACACATCCTACTCACAATGATGAAATACTCCCATCCAGATCGGAACACATCCTACTCATAGTGATGAGAGATTTCAGCACTTATATCTGAGCACGTGGGAACACATCCCTCAATCGCTCCAGAAAGGCTCTGCACTTACATCCATCCAGGTTGGAACACATCCTACTCACAGTGATGGAAGGGCTTGCACTCACATCTGATCCTATGAGAACACATCCCAGTAGTCATATCAGAATGGCCCCCAGTCCTTGACTGAGCTTCCTGGTAACTAACCAGGTGCCTCCATTCTCCTAGAGAATGGCAGTTGCCCTTACATCCGACCTGCTTGTTGGAATGGCCAACACTCACATCTGACATGGAAGGAACTAAATCCTTTAGCCATGAACAGAATGGTTCAGTCCTTACATCTGATCAAGTGGGAACACATCCCTCTATCACATCAGAATGGCTACTCAGTTCTTACACTGAGTGTTCCTAGTAACTGACCAGGTGCCTCCATTCCTAGAATGGAAATTGCCCTTACATCTATCCTACTTGACAGAATGGCTAGCACTCATATCTGACATGAAAGGGAGCAACCCTATCACCATGACAGAATGGCTCAGCCCTTATATCTGACCTACTCGTCAGAATGGCTATGGATTTCAGCACTCATATCTGATATGGAAGGAACCAATCCTCTCACCGTGAAAGAATGGCTCAGCCCTTATATCTAACCATGGAAGGAACCAATCCTGTCACCATGTCAGAATGGCTATGGGTCTTTTCACTTTCTCTTGGAGGAAACCTCGATCTGGAGAACACCAAGCTTCTCCCTGAAGTACTCGAACTTCAGCCTAGCCAATGGCTACGTCAATACATCAGCTATCTGTTCCTCCGTCGCAACATAATGGAGATTCATTGCTCCTCTCTGCACCATATCCCTGATATAGTGATACTTGATCTCGATATGCTTTGACTTGTCATGGAACACTGGATTCTCTGACAACTTCACGCAACTCTGGTTGTCACAATGTATACAAGTAGCATCCAACTAGAGATCAAATATAACAGACAGTAGCTTCTATAGCCATACTTCCTCACAACTAGCTGAACAAGCTGCGACATACTCTACTTTAGCTGTACTCAGTGCCACACAATATTGCTTCCTGCTAAACCAAGAGATCACACCTGATCCCATACTGAAGCAACATTCTGAAGTACTCTTCCTGTCGATGGCACTTCCTACCCAATATGAATCAACATAACCCTCCAGGTTAATCTTCTGATTCGCATCATACTTGAGCCCATAATCAACTATACCCCTGCATGCGTTGCAACCATCAGGTGAACATGTCTCAATGTGTTCATAGCAAAGCAAATATCTGGTCTCAGGTACATCAAGGACCCCAATCATCTGACGATACATCATAGCATCAACCGACTCTGATGAAGCACCACTCAATAGCTTCAGGTTTGATGCCATCGGTGTGTTCATAGCCTTGCATTCCATCATCCCAAACCTCTTCAGGATCTCTACGGAATACTTTCCTTGTCCAAGGAAGATTCCATCTGTACTCTGCCACACCTCAATACCTAGAAAAATAGTGCATTGACACATAACAGGAACATCACTGGTCTTCTACCTTCAGCCTTGAAGCAAAGGTTGGAATCCACTTTACTCTCAGTAAATCCTAGAGTCATCAGTAATCTATCCATCCTATTGTACCATGTTGAACCTCAAGATATTCTGTAGTCACTCCCTCTGAAGCGAAGCATCATACTCCCTCTGTCTTCTGTTCTCTATGCACTGAAAACATTATGTACCGGAGTGACAAGTAGCTTCATATGCTACTAATATTCTATGTGACCATCTAGTGTATAGACTTGCATGTTCAACCTTGTAGCAAAGGTTAATATCTTCATCAACCTCATCATGTATGTGTTATCCCATGGGTGTCTTCTGAACTCGTACAAGGCCTTCTTTCATTTACACACATGATCATGTCATGTGACTTCACTTCTAGTAGCTGTAAATGTTTCTTTGTAGTTTATGCCTTATTTTCATGAGAAGCCTCATGCTACTGCATGATGGAACTATGAACTTCTCTTCATGTCTTGATACTGTGCCTTGACATCATTCTTCTTGAACTGGTCTTCCCTTTCTTCTTGGTGGCTGGAAGGTTCTGCATCAATGATGTCACTGCACTCATCATATTATTTTGAAGTGTCGTCACTTGCTCTTCGGAACAAGTCTTCATTCTTCTTTGCTTGTAGGCGATTATGTATGCGGTCTTTCCTACAAGTCAAATGCATTTGTATGGTTAGAAACATTTCATAAGTAATATTTATACTGGCAAGTTCTTATGCATAAATATATGATCATGCAACTACTTTAGCCAATACAACATTCATCCATATCTCACTAAAAATTTCTAGATGCCTTCCATCTCTACCAGGACAACATTGATATTGTGCACTAATCCAATATGTCAGCAAAGAGGTTTCATTCTAGATAAGTATTAATGGAGAATTTGTATAGCACCATAAGCTACTTACCCATCACATGCATATTAGTAGTATACTGTCATTAATGCAAACATTCTATCATGCATAATACGTTAACTAAATATAAACAAATGCATAACAAAACAATGAAATGATAATTGAATACTTATCTTTATTTGTTTCGTGGGTAGACTCCTTCTTGAGCCTTCAGCTTCATCGTCTTCTTCATTCATAATAGCACCGTTTCTTATCCAAATGCTGAGGTGGATAAGAGGTTCTTCAAGAGTTGAGTTCTTCATATTCCTCATCGCTTGAGGTATCTTTTTTGGAAGGTAATATCTTGATCTTTAGTTGCTTCCATCTTCCCTTCTCTTCTTATGAATCGGGCTTCTTCTTCTTCTCAAAGTTTATTGAAAGAAATCACTTCCTTCTGGAACACATTCCTTGAATGAATGAATTCCATGATCCTGGGAGGCCAATCAAGGTGGCCATCGCCACTTCTGCATTCTTCACTTCTTCTTTTACCACTTCAAGTTGTTCTTTGATTTAAGAGACTCTTATGACTGCATGGTCTCTGCATTCTAGATCTTCACATTCTTCAACTAGTTTCTTAAGGTCATCTTCTGATGTATGTTCTTCCCTTCAAACAATTTGGTTAGGGAATCAAACATAGCTTTAGGTGTCTTGAGAGATGACACCTATGGAATAAGGTGATCCTTGATAGAATCAGCAATGATCCTCTTTTCCATAACCATCTTCTTCTTATGTAAGGCCTTTGCCTCATCTCCCTCTGGAACTGGAACCTCCTCATGAATGTAGGAGTCTAATTCATTTTCTTCCAGGACTAGGGAGATCCTATACTTCCAGGCTCGGAAGTTATCATCTCCCTCAAGCTTTTCATCAAGCTTGGTATGATGAGACATCTTAAATGAGAACCTCAAATGAAAATAGCAAAGGATTAGATCTTACCGATTTGAGGTGTCCGTCTTGGTTCCGGAGCTCGCTGATCTAGGGTTTGTCACAGAAACCCTAATTTTCAAAACTTGGAATCTTTCAGATATAATTGGATAGATAGATAGATCTCTTCAAATGGAGCTGTCCAATGTACTCCTTTTCTAAAAACAGTGGAGGGAAGCTCTCGGAACAGGAAGCCCTAGATTTCCAATTTCTTCTGCAGAAATGCCTGTTATTGTTTCTATGATATCTCTGAAATTACTGATCCTATATGTTTCAAATTTTGTACTGAGGTAACCTCGCATGTTCCTGATCCAAAACCACAGGTTTCATCAGAATCGGTTTCACCATTTGGTATTTATGATCCTTTTCCCAAGGTGACCTGTTACAGGACTGTTCAGAACAGCGAAGTTGTACAGAATTCCACATGTCACTGGTTCATCTTCTGAGTCTAATATTTATACCACTGAAATTAAATTCCATCCCCTTTCTGAAACATCTTTAGGAATTCCATTTGGACCTCTTTAGCCCAAGATATTACAATTCTCCCCAGGTATCCTGTTTAGGGATGAATTCTAGAAGAGGCTAGAACCCTAACTTAGAGGGATCATATCTCCCAGAATATAGTGAATCTGAGGATGAATTTTGGACAAAGTGTTCTTCAAGATTTTATCTTCAGCCCCTAAAATTTTCAACTTCTGAGATGACGCCAAACTTGGAATATAGCGACTGTACCCAAACTTATCAGTTTTAGTATTTAGGGTTTTTCTAGCTCGGGGTCAAACTAGGGTTTGACTTTCCCAGAGTTTCACCCAACCAAATTTCTTGATCCAGATATCTAAAATTCGGTTTTGATGAGGAGAAAAATCCTATGCTGGTCTCACTCAAAAATTCCTCTTCTGTAGAAAGCCCTAATTTCCACATCGAAAACTGAAAATGCTCGAAATCGAATTCTGCTTCGACAGAAGGATGCACCCTTCAATGGAGAGTCATCCTAGCATACTTTTGCTGATGGATTGTGGAGAGAGACCCAAAATGTAAGAAGCCCTAGATTTTGCAGCAGCACAATGTCTTCTTCTCAGGTTATCTCTAATTCCATGTTATTTTTTCAACATTAAGCTAGCATTATATTAGGATCTTTACTGAGAGAATAACAAGTACAGCAATCAAACACAAGTACATCAAAAGAGACAAGAGACACAAAGAGTTTTTCTCGGGGAAACCATAAAGGAGAAAACCCCGCAACTTCCTCAAAGATAGAATCAGCACAAAACAGTAAAAGCCTCAAAGCAGTAGTCTTCTTCTTCTGTCTAGTCCTAGTATTTCCTTCCTCACTAATGCGCCACACTTGAGTGAGAGTGAATGATATGTTAAATAGAGAGTCTCACTCTCTATTTATATTCTTCCGTTGACTTGAAGTGCACTCAATCATGTCGGCCCAACTTGACAATTACTTACTCGAGCCTACACCTTAATTAGTGTATAATAACTCAAGTGCCCCAAAACTGTGGGGACTTCAACAATGACTTGACATGACTTGTTTACATTATTAATCCTCCCGATCGGAACATCGGGGCATGACAACATGACTCAAATACATAATAGAAACATCCCAGAATAAACATCGGGTTACAATACGTAGAAGAATACATTCTGAAGTTACATATACATCAACAGTTACAAACTAGAAGGAGGCGAGTGTCAAATGGAAAAACAAACTAGTTCCAAGCAGTGGAACATACCTATGCTCAATGCAAGGATACATGTGTAGGATAGCGACACTCGAGGGAAAGTCCCCTCCTGGTAAACTGGGGAATCAAGCCGCAAAGGATATATAAAATGGCTCTGCGTGGATAGACATGAGATAAGCTCGAGCTATATGGTTGATTCTCAAAGTCAGGGAAGCCGATATAAGGCTCAATAAGGCAGGCAAAGCTCATGATAATCCAATTACAACTTGACATAAGAGATTCCAGGGGAAATAGGCCAGCAAAAAATCAAGAGGAGTATGAGGCTCTTGCAAAATGTCATGGCAATACTATACAACAAACACCCACACCCTAAAGGACAAAACTGTTAGCATGGGCACCAAATGCAATTAAGGAACTAACTAGGGTACCCATGTAAGGTCAAGCTCTACCATTCTAATCATGCCACTTCTAAAATAGCAAGAAGGTTCTGTGACAAGATAGAATGGGTTCATACCTACGGTTATAATGAAACAGTCATAAGGTTATGCAAAATTCAAAGGGTGGTGAAACCTAACCTATATGCCAGTTTAGACATGATACCTGAAATCGACACGAACGGGTCAACACAACGGTCGAAACAGCGCTCAAAACAGTCTCCTACATCATATATTAGTCAAAAATGGTCCAAAACTATAGAAAAGGGGGTAAAATTTTGAAAAATTTCTATAAATAGTAAAAAGTTCAAAACATTATATAACATTTGAAATGTTTACCCAATTGAGCTCAAAACTTCAAACACGAATTCCATGAGATCCAGCCGGCAGAATCCGACACCGTTTTTTCCAGGTAATTTCCCATGCCCTGCTCTTTCATTTTCATGTAAAATTTTCAATTTTCCATGGTCTATTTGGATTTCTAGGTCATCCTAAAGTGTGCACCTTGGCCCACATGAAAATCAAGGATTTTTCGGCGTATAGCGCTGGATATATGCAGAAAAATCCCTCAAATTCGCGTACATACGTGGCTGTTTAGAAAATAGTCGCGTATGCGGCCGCAGTTAAGTTTTTTAAAGACTTCTAATGACCCAAACTTGATTTAAATATGCAGGATGGTTCTAGAATGGAGAGAACATGAGAACAGGGATGTAGAAGAAGCAGTACATGGTGATCTAATGGCACAATAGGCTCTTCGTGCATGCGGGCTCTATAAGTTTTGGTGTCTTTGTGGCTTAAGAGACAAACCAAGACTGCTGCAGATGCTAGTAGACTACTGGGTTCCTGACATAGATTCCTTCCAGATTGATGGGATGTCCCTCACCATAGAAGTGGAGGACATATATTTTATTATTGGATTGTCCCGACGGGGGGAAGTGGTAAACCTATGTTCTCGCGGGCCTGGAGGTGGCCTCACCATAGATGAGTACATAGCGGTGTATTTTTATCCGAGCACAAAGAAGGTTGGGAGTCAGATCCCAACTAACTCCATATATGTGCTAGGCCTAAAGGCCATACTACTAACACTGGGTAGGATAGCAAGGCTAGCTTCACTCCACCAATCCTTGCAGCCTCTGATGTTTTATGCAGTGGAGTGCATGAGACCCATGGTGTACGATTGGAGCACTGCACTACTGGGCAACATGAAACACCAGCTTAGTGAGTGCAAGATGGGCAAAGTCCGAAACTTCGGTTTCAGCAGCATACTGAGCATGTTTTTCTTTGAGCGTGTTCCTGGATTGAGCCCTAGATTTGACGTTCCTCTTCACGGGGTTCAAGATCCAGCCCAACGACGTTGGGAAGATGCGATGTGCAGACTGGGTGGAGGTAGGGTGTCCAACCCCTATCCAACTGATTTCTTTCCATGGTGGCAGTGGCAGATAGTTGCCATCGATGATTATCCCTATGCAGGGATAGATTTCCGGGGAGACCCTGACATGCCACTACCATTTAGGATCGGCATACGATGACATTGGTAATGAATCCAAACCCTCCTTTTAAGATTTTTGAGTTATTTAATTTTTTTTTGTTTTTTGATATATGGAACCAAAAAGACATGTTTTTGTGTAACAACACATAGTGACATCCTATCATATGCATGCATATGTAGGACCACGGCTGCCTGAAGGCTTCCCTCATCATAGATGGAGGGGAAGAGGAGATGACATTAAGAGTGTGGATGCAGAGTGGATGCTCCAAATAATTCATACCAACTTTGTGCGGCTGACACACAGGGTACCCATGGCGCAGGTCGAGGACCTTCCTGAGGCCATGCAGCGTCAAGTGGTGGGTGTGCCACGAGCATGGGTGCGGTTATTTAGATGGCTAGATAGAGTCGTGGTGACATTCCATGATCATAACTCCCCTCCTCCTCCCCAGGCTTAGATACCTGGGAGTGATATATTTTGTACTACCATGTATTTATATTTGGTGGCTCGAAAATCCCATTTTTGTATTATGACACTATGTATTATCACATTTTGGATGTTTTAATGAAAAAATTTTATGATGATCAGTTTATTTATTTACATGTGTAAAAATGTATGTCTGTGATGAGCTTATTGTCTATGAAACAAATGCCAATCTAACGCATAGTTAGCATATGAGTCAGCAACTTGATTATAAATTCTTGGAACATGTATGTATGTTATGTTGTCAAATTGTCGTTCTAACAATCTCACACGTAAGAATCTCCGTAATAACATCGGATCTCTAACATGATACAAGCCACTAAGCTGTGACACTACTAACTCCGAATCAAGATGTACCTCAAGAGAGAGAACACCATGTGAAATGGCATCCCATAGAAGCTCAATAAAGGCACTATATTCAGCAACATTGTTTGAAGAGGGTCGTAAACATACGCCTCCGGAAGACAATACCTGACCCGTAGGAGTGTAAATCACCCAAGCAATAGAGGCTGAGTGTTGACTGTGACGGCTTGCACCATCCACAAATCCTATATAGATGGAAGACTCCATTGACATCTTCCATAAGAAACGGAAGCTAATCAACAAACTCGATCACTATAAGAAAAACCTAACTATGCAAAATGTTGTACAATAATATACAATAGTCAGCCCTAGCTGAAAATTATGCATAGTACTTTTTAAGATAGAGCCCATTTCTAGGCTCTGCCAAGTCCATCCCCTCATAATATACTAGATCATAAGCACCCTTCTCTAACACACGTTTAACCACGTAAGGACCATGCCACATGGGGTTGAATTTTCCTGCCCCCAAGGGTTCTTTAGCTTGATCCCACAAAAGGACCAAATCTCCTTCACTAAACCTCCTTGGATGAATAGATTTATCGTACTGGACCTTAACGCGACACTTATTCACTTCTAGAGCCACTAAATCATCTCGGCGCTGCTCATCAAGCTGCTCTAAATGGACCAAATGTTCCTCCAATGGAGAAGTGTCCGGTAAGAGCTCTATGGCTAGCTTCAAAGAAGGGATTTCGCACTCAACTAAAAATACAGACTCCACTCCATGTACAAGCTGATATGGAGAAAAACCAGTGGCAGTCTTAACCGCGGTCCTATAAGCCCACAAAGTAGGATATAACATAATATGCCAATTGGTCTTGCTTTGTGTGACAGTTCGTTGGAGAATAGACTTGATTGATTTATTCACTGCTTCAACTTGTCCATTCACTTGAGGGTAATAAGAAGAAGAATGCTCCTGCTTATACCCTAACTTCGAGGCCAACTCTTCCATCATACGATTCTGAAAGTGCCTACCATGGTCAGTGACAAGCTCTTTCGAAATCCTGAACCAAGTAATAATATGGTTGAATACAAAGTGTGCGGCTATCTCACCATCGGATTTAACTATAGGCATAGCCTCATCCCATTTAGTGAAGTAGTCAACAACCACGATGATATGATGATGCCCCCCAGCTGAAGCTGGGTTGTAATCCATGAAATCAAGCCCCCACTTAGTGAAGGGATCGGCGATGATAATGGGATGTAATGGGGCAGGACATGAGCGCATATTACGTGCGAACACCTGGCAAGGGTGGCACTTCTTGACCGCATTGACACAATATTTAAAGATCGACGGCTAGAAATAACCCGCTCTCAATATTTTTTGGGCTGTAGAAAGCCCAGAAAAATGACCACCATACACCCCTCCATGGCAATCATTCAGCACAAGCTTAGCCTCCTCATGATTTAAACAACGACGTAAAATGGAATCTACCCTACGGCGGTACAATGTGTTATCCACTATGAGGTAATTCTTGGATATGGGACGTAATCGTCGTTGTTCATCCCGTGAAGGGTGAGTAGGTACCTTCAATGTTTGTAAATATATGATAATATCTCCATACCATGGATCCAAAGTTGAGATCAAGAAGATGTGCTCATCGACAAACGTATCTTCACAAGTCTCCTCCTCCTCCTCACTCGCTAAATCAAAAATAAGCTCTGCAAAAATCAACGATATCTTCGATTTTGCCGAAACAATCTCGAGATCAAATTCTTGTAGGATGACAATCCACTTATTATACTTTCCCCCTATCATCCTTCTAGTGAGGACGAACTGAAATGGATTGACATGGGCAACCACCAAGGTCTGGAGAAGGAGAATATAGTGTCTCAATATTTGAACCGCATGAAGGGTAGCTAAGGCAAGCTTCTCCACATGGGAATAATAGATCTTCGCATCTATAAGGTTCTAGCTTAGATAATATATGACATGCTCTTGGAGCTCCTCATCCTCTTGAACCAAAACCATACCAATCATCTCCATGGACGCGACCACATAAAGTAGAAAGCCACGGCTATAGTCGGGTGGACTAATCACTGGGGCCGATGCTAGGGCTCGCTTAAGTGCATCAAAGGACTCCTGGGCTCGCTCATCCCAGCAAAAGGGAGTGTCCTTCTTCAAAATATGCATTAAGCCTCTAGTCAAATTGGAAAAATTTACGATGAATCTCTGTAAGAAGTTTGCCATGCCTTGCAAACATTGAAGATGTCTAATGTTTCTTGGGGGAGACAATTGAAGTATTGCCTCAACCTTTAAAGGGTCGACTCTTATACCCTCTTTGGAGACAATGAACCCTAATAAGCGACCAAAATTCACACAAAAGATGCACTTGTGAGGATTTAACCTTACCAAATAATGGTGGCACCTTTCGAACACTAATCTCAAATGGTAGGAATGACGCATTCTCATGCGAGAATGAGCAGCAAGGTCATCCAAAAAGACTTCAATAATCAATTTGAGATCATGAAAGATCAAGTTCATAGCCCGCTGAAAAGTGGCTCCGACGTTTTTAAGGCCAAAAGGCATCTTTTGATATGCAAAGGTTCCCCAAGGAAAAATAAAGGCCATCTTATGTTGGTCCTCAGGTTTAATTTGTATTTGATTGTATCTAGAAAAGTTGTCCATAAAGGAAAATACCTCGCTTCCCGTACACTCATCCAAAATTTGATCAATAAACAGTGTGGGGAAATTGTCCTTAGGACAGGCACGATTCAAGTCAGAAAAATTAGTGCATATGCGGATCGCTCCCTGCTTCTTATCAACCGAAACGGGGTTTGAAACCCACTCCATCAAGGGAACGGGATAGATAAAACCGACATTCAACAGCTTTTCTATCTCATCCTTAATCGTGGGTGGTTTCCTAGGATTCACCACACGCAAGCGTTGTCGAACAGGTTTAGCATTAGGATAAGTTTTAATCTCATGTTCAACAATGCAAGGGTCGATACCTGGCATTTCTTCGTATGACCAAGAAAATACATCACGAAATTCTTTGAATAGATCGGTATACTCCTGAATCTCCGCATGGGAACATTCTGCCCCAATATAGACATTCTCAATCTTTCCAAGATCGCGAGAGATATTGATAGGGATGGTAGGAGATATATTCACCATGTTTCCATTAGCCATCGGACCAGGAGAGCTCAATGGAACCATGGGACTACCAATTCTCTCACTAAGAATCCCCCTATAGTCTTCACCTAATAATAAACCAATTTTCAGAAGTACTAGACCATGAATAAGAGATATCTTTGTATTTACCCAAATGAAATTAGTAGGGTATTACCCTGAGAATCATACCACTAGTAAAACATAATAGAGTAGAAGAAGTGAATGCAGATTAGAATTTGTCATGCGAATTAGTTCCAGACTATCCACATCTACAGAAGAACTATTTGCTTTTTAATAAATCTCATTAATCCTCTGGTTCAAAAGTAGCCCTCTTTGAGCACTCATATCACGTTTTTATATATCCCTCTCCAAACGGTCAAGCTCGGGAAGAAAATAAGATCTATGATGCAACTCTTCCCAAGGTGGCTCAACCCCAGACATAGCCTCAATAATAGCCTCATCTGAAGGAAAAACACTATCAAGGCAGTCATGTGTGTGAGAAGACTGAACTGCCCATGCAGGTAGTACATATGGATCCTCCTCCTCCGTCTACAAAGAGGAAGGACTAGGCTCTGCAACACATGGAAGATTAGCTTGATAAGCTATCATAGTTATAGGCAATGGCACGTCTGTCTCGATGGGCTTACTCGAAGGACTTGATGTAGGAAGAATCCAAGGATCTTCTATATAGGTTGTGCGAAAAGACACCAATCTTATCGATGATGAATCCTCACTAGAACTAGACCCTATCATAAGGATAGGTGCAGGACAACTAAAGCTTCCCATAAGGGATGGATACATGCCAACACCCACACTCCCAGTTGCCGGCTGAGAGTGCTCTACAATCGGGATGGAAGCTCCTGAAGATGCGGTAACCGGTGGATTCTTGAATGATGTTTGATTAATCGTAACTATATTCCCATTAAACGGAAAGCATACGACTTGAAATAGATAAGAAGCTACGGCTTGCATACTATACATCCAATTCCTACCCAGCAACAAATTTTAGTCAAGGGGCACATTAACCACCTCAACCTCTATCGCAATGGTCTTCCCTCCCAAACGAACTTTAAGAGAAGGAAGAATCCCATGCGGTCGAAATGATCTTCCATCGAAAGTAGTCAACATGGTACTGGATTTAGACAACTCGGGGGAACCCAAACCCTTCCAACACACCAAAGACATCACGGAAGCAGCAGCACCTTCGTCAATCATAGTGCATTTGACGGTCATGTTAAGACATTCTACATGAATCAAGAGAGACACATAGTAAGAAAAGTGAGGCTGAAGTCCCGCGGTTTCAAATTTGATCATGGAGGAAGAATTATCATCATTCACACCTAGGGAAAAAAGCAAAGCCTTCATTTGTGAAGGAAAACTCTAAAGTACTTCAAGTGCAGACATCGCACAAGGAGTGTGGCCCAAATCCTTGACAACAGAATAGTTCTGGGTGGCTTGGGCATTAGGATTGTGCCCCGAACGCTTAAGGACTCCCTTAGGAATGCGAGGTGCAACTTCAGGTTTATCCACAGGTTTTTCAATACACAAAGGACTCCCAGGTGGATCAGGTTCTTTTCCAAGGTTAGGTTGTGACGAACCATAGTCCTTCGCATGAGTAACAACCTTAGTAACATGGACCATGTTGATGCAACCATGACCACTAGTCTCCGGCGGATCTTGATCACCACCAGACTGATCATGGGTCCTCAAGTTCATGTTTTTATTATG
Source organism: Pseudotsuga menziesii (assembly GCA_001517045.1). Lineage (NCBI taxonomy): Eukaryota > Viridiplantae > Streptophyta > Pinopsida > Pinales > Pinaceae > Pseudotsuga > Pseudotsuga menziesii. The sequence continues at coordinate 631,435 of LPNX010257014.1, read as the reverse complement.
AGGTAGAGGGTTGGTCAGCACAGCTGGGTCCTGTGCTATGAGTCTCGAGGCTTCTTCTATCTGAGGGCACAAGTGAGTGAGGTGGTCCTCCTTACACAACTTGCAAGGAAACTTAACCTTATGTTTAGGCTGCTTGTCCCCCCCAGCATTTCAGGAGTTCTTGTCATTAGAGTTGGCATTTTCATTCCTATTCCCACCCTTACGATTGTTTTTCCCCTTCTTCTTATTCCTTTTGGGTTGCTGGTTACCCTTCTGGTCCGACAATTGCACTGAAAGTACACTCACCATTTGGGTGGGTTGAGAAGAATCCGTGGCTTGTCCCGAGGTAGATTGGTTGATAGATAATTGACTGACCTGTTTCACAACCGAATCCACAGGTTTGGCACTCGTACAACCAACAATTCCATCGGCATGTGGTCCAGGTTTAACCTTAGGGTCAAAAATAGAACACAGAGCATTAGGAATGATCTCATATAACAAACCATATTGAGCATAAATCAAGTCTAATTCTTGTGCCCTAAAAATGGCTTGTTCCTTGTTCTAAACTCCAGATGTAGAAGCATCCTTCACTATATAAGGTAGTAACGATTTAAGGAACCATTCAAGGAGAAACTCCAGCAGTATGAAGGATTTAATCAATCTCTTCTGTCTATGCCACTCTTGGATATGGTCCAAGATATGCATGGTTTTATCCTGCCGAAATGTCTATAAGAGTTTTGTACCAATGCCATAACGCAATGGTAGCTAGAAGTGGTTGAGAAAATTCATAGCTAGGTCATCGAACAACATGAACACCCCCTAGGTAACTCTATATACCATTTCGTAGCAGGCCCTATAAGGGTGTGTTGAAACAGCCTTAAACGGATCGAATCTTCATGTAAGGAATTTGAAGAGCACCATAGGTGAAATGTAGTGACATGTTCACTCAAATCTTCTCCTGGTTTTCCCTCGAACTTGGGGATATCCAAGGGAAGCTTATTAGGGACAACCGACCAAGCCGGGTCATGAGATACAGCATCGTTTGTTAGTCTCGACAAGTTAGGAAGATTTAGTGTTGCGAGGAAAGGGAGCCTAGGATGAGCAGGTCGATGCCCTACTCCCTGATAATTTTGGTTCACATAAGCCTAATTATCATAACCACCATGGCATTGGCCATAGTGCCCTCCTCCCATTTGACCCGTGTAGGGTGGCATGAAAGCACCATGATGTGGTGTACCTTGACTATGTGGGGCTACAAAGCCATAATTCAGAGAGTAAGCGGTTTGTTGATACCCGTATCCATAAGGAGAATAACTCTGTACATACTGTGGTCCATAATATGGTCCATAAGAATCCCCATGAGATGTCCCATGAGAAACTCCATAGCTAGGAATAGACGTTCCAGAAGTAGGAATATGACCTCTAGAAGTAGGAATACGACCCCCTAATACAATAAGAGGTACTTGACTTTGAGACACAACTATGCGAGTAGCAGCAGTATGCACATGACTCGTAGCAACATTTCGGCCCGAAGGACCACGTGAATGTGGGGGAGGAATAGCATTCGAAGAAGTAGGCATAGAGGATGAAGGGACATGTGAAATTATATACGTGGTGTTCCCTACAGTCACTCTTCTAGGTTTTGGTATCCGAATGGGACTACTAGCACTAGGTACAGGATGAACATGTGATGTGACCTCCACTGTTGGGATGGAGGGTGCAATATGACTCAAGTTCCCAAATCTCTCCACATGGAAGTGACTAGGAATGCCCCCAGGCATAGTGTTAGGTTCAAACTTTGACTCGGCATGCGGTACCGAATCATGTGTAGGAATACCAGACATATCATAACTACCATAACTAGTGCTTGCAGGTTCATGATGAGTCTTGTCGTCCGGAAACCAATACCGGTGACCCGTGAATGAGGGATCATACCCAAAGTAGGTAGGTATATCATGTGAAGGATCATACCCAGAGTGTGTATGTATATCAGGTGAAGGATCATATGTAGGGGTAGGCTCTTCTTCTTCAACCTCATGGAGTGAAGAAGGTAGCTCAGGAATTTCATCTTCATGATCTCCCATCATATGTGAATCAATGTGCGAAGTAGTCTGCCTGGACCGTCTGTTTCTCTTTCCCAAAGGAGGAGGAGATGTAGAAGGTGGAAGTCCTACTAAATGACGAGAACGGCGAGGAGCTGCACCCGAATTCACAATGATTCAAAAAATGCAAAATATTCTCTAATTACGCAAACCCTAGGCAAGCTAACGTGCAAAGAGAATACACCAATAAAATCTAAATCCAATCACAAGCAATCAAGGGTAGGATAAGTGAGCTCCCAAATGAAGCAAGTATGTCTCGCCTAGGAGAGGCTTGAGACTCCCATACACAACAAGTGGAGGTTCGTAACCAATTATTGTGGCCCTTGGCTTCAATGCATAAAGCAACTATGCTATCCGACTCCAACCTGGCCGGGACACCTACAGAATAAATCCTGCAAAGTACCCCCTCGATATCCTAGGTAAGGCAACTAAGGTCAACTCAATATAATCAATGCTCAGGCGGATAGTCATAGGTGGGATTGACCGTATGGGCAGGGTAGCAAAGCCTGAAACTCTCGAAAGAGCCCCCAAATATGAATACAATCCTGGAAATATCTCCAGTGCTACTCAGTTATGACTAGGGGTCATCCCAATCAATAACCGCTCACACTACCTCGTGCTTAACTCCCTTGTAAGAGGAGGATCCTGAGAAACACTAATTATACCAAGGAATTTCACACTCTCACCTAGACAGACACATACATGTTGTTGTTTAGTGGTCTTGGAGAATTTACTTACAATGAACTATTCCAAGACCCTAAAACCTAATCTTATTGGTGTACCTTATTTAAGAAAATAGTGTAATCCATTTTAATTAAGCATTGATTTTAATTGGCTTTATTACTCAAAAAAGGTAGATGGTCATGCAACCAATGGTGTTATGATGCAACATGAAGCAAAATGCACACCTAACAATCAATGCAAATGCATTGTGTCAAATGAAAAACAGGGCATTCTACTACGTGAAATGCAAAATTTTTCTTTAAACGACAAATGCAATCATTCCTATATGAAATCTTGACTAATACTCTAAGGAAATCTAGTGCAAGTACCATGCAAAATGCAAAGTGCAATGCATAATGATGCAAAAAAAGAAAATATTTTTGGATTTTTTGAATAAAAATGAGATACTAAAGCAAAAGAATGATTCTACTACCCCTAGACTCGGCAAGCACAATCAAACAGCACTCACACAAAGTACTAAGGTAAAAGAAATCTAATGCACTACTCCCAAAACAAAAAATCAAAAATGCAATGACAAGAACATTCTTAAAAAATAAATTTACCCTAAAAAAATGACTTTGGTCAGAAACAGAGGCGTATACAAACTCTAGCAGTATCAAAGGAGACTCGGCAATCATCAAAATTCACCCAACAGCAATCAATATTCCTCTAGAAGGAAAAACTAAGAGCATACGTGACTGTTCATAGTAAACCCGTGTATGTACATGGATATAGCAATCAAATCCACATGTATACGCAACTGTGAGTAAAAAACTGTCATACAGGAAGATAAATGTATAAAAATAAAGGTAAATAGACAATCTGAGACAAACTTCACACCAATTAGACACTACCAGGAAAACATGCCCCCATACCCGACACAGAAACAGAGAAATAAGAGCAATTCAAGAACATTGAATGCCAATAAAAACCCCCAAAGGACAACTACTAGGAACTCCCCAGCGGAGTCACCAATTCTGTTGTGGAGAGAAATTACTATGGCTTGGGGTACCACAACAGACAAATTAACTCCAGAAATCAATCCTTTCCTATATGCAATAGAAACCAAACAACTAACACTAAAGGATCTCGATTCATACCTTATTCCGTACGGTTGATGTAGATCCCCGTTGAGCTTTCCAACTCCAGCTTGAATTGATAAATTGCTTCCTCAACATTCAATAAACAAGACAAGCATGCTATATATAATTGTGTTAGCTCTACTCTAGCATATATAATCAATAACATATAAGCATTTGAAATCATCCATGGATAAAATATTCATTCAAACACACATTATTGGACAGGAAAAGATATTTCTATTAATATAAAATCAGAGATTACAATTAATACAACCTCTGTCGGCACGTCTATGAATCAGAGAAACTTAGTCCCCCACTTGGGCCTCCACCACTTCAATCCTCCATCTCTTGATAGCAAGCTCACAAGCAAAAGGCAATCTTGGGAAGAACACAAAAGTGCTCCAAGGGACAAAGGGGATGCAAACTCAAGCACAAGTTTCGACAACAATGGAATATAGTTCTCTTACTCTCAATTTCTCATGCCTTCAATGTATCCAAAGGGTTCCTTATATAGCTTTTCAATGGGGTAATGAAAGGTCAAATCTGAGTGATCTCAAGGCATATGGAAGGCCAGGAGACAAGTGAGTCAGATCCACATCAAGGAAAACTCCAAAAGAATTTGGCCTTTTGCACACATCCCGATGTACGCGGTTTTAGGGGTCAAACCCACGTATATACGCGATAAAGGGTTTAAAACTCACGTATGGCAATTTAATCATGTTTTTAGGGATGATCTTGGAAACATCAAAGGAACAAAAATGGTCCATGGGGTCTAAGGAGTCTGCATAGGGACAGAGAGGGCCATAAAAGTGTGATTCACCATGTGTGGTAAAATCAGCTATAACAGTTCAAATAAAGAGATCTAACAAATTATCTTCTAAAATATTCTTCACTTTGAGACTTAGTTGCTAAAATTGCTTGATATGATCTGTAACTGAACCTTTTTGCTTGATATTTATCAACTAACTGAAGAAGGTGTTGTTATTTATATACCCATAATGTGCAATCAATTCTTTGATGAATATAGACCAAGAGATAATAGACTCCTTTTTACGGTCACAAATCCATTGGTACCATACAAATTGATCAGGTTCTAAATACAAGGATTCAATAGTTACCTTTTGCATAGTGGGAACTTGGTGTAGATCAAAGAATTGCTCCATCTAAAAAATCCACATGAGTGGATCCTTTCCATCAAACTTCCGCATGTCAATCTTGGGGATAAATTAGTTTCTTGGACCTTAATTGAACCTATGATGTTTTAGTGAATCATTAACTTTTGAGGACTCCAAATTCCTACTCTCCAATTGTTTTTCAATTTTCTCCAGACATGACTGGAATAAGTCATATTGTTCCTCCTTATCCTCTTCTTGAGTAGATAATTGAGGAATAAAGTCATGTTTGATATCTTTGATAAACTCCTTCAAGTCTTGAAGATATTCTTTACTAGCCATCCCTTTGAGATCTTGTTTACTAGCCATTCCTTTGATATCCTCTTTAGTAGCGATCTTCTTTCCCAATTTAGCAAAGTCATCAATTTTCACATTTCCTTTAATCATATCTTCCAGATCACTCTAAAAGAAATGTCTTCCATCTCCTTGTATTTCGAGGATGAATACTATGGGGGTTTGAGTGGAGTGTGATTCTTTCCACTTCCTTTTGGTGTCATTTTTAACAATATCACACCCTAGGGTTTAACAAAAATATATCATTCTACTAAAATATATTCAAATGCAAAATGACATACCTTTTTCAATCCCTGATTGAGAGACTATTTTAGGGCTGATTTGTAACTGAGGTAAAATTTTAATTACAACTCCTTTGAGTCTGAAACTTCAACTTGTAGTACCTTTATATTTCCTCTTTCCAATGCCATGGGTATGACCTAATTTGGATGAGCCAACAAAAATTTATTGCAAATATACCAAAGATTCTTATTTTTTCCCTATCCAGAAGAGAAAAATTATAATGTATGCCACATGTCCACTATTTTGTTTCTATATCTGAAACTTCCACCATAGATACCCTGGTCTGTATTATTTCATATGCAACTAGTCTCACTCCATTTGGATCTCGTATTCTCATATATGACCTTTTTCCCAAGAACACCTGTTTTAGAGTAGTTGTAGGACTAGTCAAAAACCCTATATTCCTTCGTAATTATCTCTGAAACTGTAATGGATCAAGATCTAAATTTTTTACTACAGATAACTTGGCCTGTTTGGGAAGTGTGTTTGTAACCTCGATCTTTGATTCCTTGTAGAAAAAAATTTGCAGCGAAATTTCTAGGATGACTCATTTTGCAGAAGCCAATCCGAAGGAAAGAGCTCTGATACCAAATGATATGCAACCAAGTCCCAAATATAGCATAAAAAGAGAAGAAATAGACAATAAGAGAGTAATCCATGCCTAAAAGATGAAAAGTAGAGATAAATATCAATCATGTTCGAGGGAGGAACCTCCTGACATAATGTACTAAGTACACAAGACAAGATAATATGATATGATGATTAAAATGAGAATATATCCTTCCTATATATAGGAGATAAAGGTGTACAATAACAACTAATAAACCCACTAATAGACCCAAGCCTACATAAATAATATGTAATGCACCACAATATAGGGGGTAATGCACCACACTATATGGTGTAATGTGTCATCATTAAGGTCTTAACAAGTAGAGGAAAATGACCTGATACCACTTTAATATCCCCAATCAGATGACTGGATATATTATTTCAAACATAAAGATCTAGATTAGAAAATTCAAAACTAGGTGCTAGAATTGAAAACTAGAATTAATGGAATTAATCCCAAACACAAGTTATACCCTCCCGAAATTCACCCAAACTCATAATATGTCTCTACAAAATTCAATTACAGGTCTGCAAAAATATATATCAAATGCACACCAAATCAAACTCATGTAATGATGGCAACATGGGATGCACTAGCTCAAGTATCCTTTGCACAACGCACTAGGACCATTTATGTTTTAAAATCAACTACTATTGAAGTATAATCCAAGGCTACCTAAGTACACCAGAATATTCCAACTATCTCCTTGGAATTTTATTAACTTGGTATGACCAATGTAATGTACCTTTTGGATTTTATGCAAACTAGGGGGGAATTTATGGAAAGACATGGAATGGTTGAACATAAGACATGCAACAACACTGGAACTAGACCCAAAACCCTTCAAATACTTATTAAAAATATCATTTTCAGGTTTATAACATTTTATTTTCAAATTGGTGGAGTTTGAGGATCAAAATTGACTAAGACAATTCTGGGACAGATCAACTACTCTTGATTCAAGGCTTCCAAAACAACTTTGGGGACCATCGAATTTGAAAATTAATGCATGGAATGTGTTAATTAGTGTCTTAAAAATATTTATGAACCAACATAATTGATTTTTATTAATTAGAGTTTATATTTTGGTAAATTACTGAAAACTAGCTAAAATTGGTGCAATTCTAGAGAAGGTTTGGAAAGCTTGTAGGAAATTAAGACTTTTGCATTAAATAGTTTCATAGTTGATAATATTGGTTCAATAAATGACATAAAATTTTATTTTGATCCAAGAGGATTTATAGAAACATTCTGGACTTGATAGTTCCCCTCAAAAACACAGATCACTAGTAGAGATTGGATATCTTCATGATTCGAATTGGAAGCTTCATAAGACTCTCTATGGATTTAAAACTAGATTAAATGGGTATCAGAACTTGAAAAAATTCTAATGGATGCAAAAATATCTAAGGAATAAACTGTATAAAGTATTCTTCAATCTCCCATAGGCAAGACTCTACAATTCCAAACTAGAACAATGGGTGCAAAGCAGCACAACTGTCAATGAAGGAATGGGGCACATCACCCAAGCTAAGAGTAGATACTAAGATATGAAATTCAAATTATTAAAGTGGAAAAATATGTGAGATGGATTTAATAACCTTCTTTTATAGAAAACAATTGTGATTTGCCTCCAATTTTGACTTGCCTCTTAGAATTCGAATTCATGAGGCCAATGAGGAAACTTGGCACGTGTGGTCCTCATCCAACTCACTAAGGTCCCTTCCTTAGATGGAAACAATTTTTTTTACCCTTATATGCTTTATTTTTTGTTGTTTCCATTATTTTTTGGTGCTTTCCTACTTTTGCTTTGGAATTCCTTCTTTTCCCGTTGTTTCCTACTTTTCTTATCTTTTTTTTTTTGGATACTTTTTCTTATCTTTATGCTTTTGCATGTCTTCCTGAATTTTGTTTCCTTTTTCCAACATCCTTAATCATTGATGGAAAATTATCAAGAAGCCTCCTTTTTCCTTATGCACCACCTTGGACCACTTATCCAATTTCCAACCCATTAAAAATATTAGAAATATTAAATATCTCAAAATTATGGTCCTTCTGTTAAGGCCTGTCAATTCGCAGGCAACAACAGTAAGGGATTCTCCCCAATCAACGTTCCCAACTAGCCTGTTGATTGTTTGGTATAGGGAATCCGTCCGGTTTGCGGTCCGGCTACCGTAGGTCAAAGTAACAAACAAGGGTTTTACCGGTTGCGGCCCGGTCCACCGGAATTTGTATTTTTGACTTAAGGATGAAATGCAAATTGCTAACTAAATGCAGGGTGGTGAAGGATGCAAGGAGAATTCACAAAGTGATGCGCAGGTTTTTACCTCTCGTCTTAGGCTCACCATGCATCGGACACACTCATGCAGAAATGAAAAGACTACCTATCTAAATGCCTACCTATCTATCTACCTATCCTATCCCCGGGGAGCCAAATTGTGATTAACATATATGAGTAATGTGGATGTGCACGCGTAATAAAAGCAATTACAGATAGCTGGCATTATATTTTACACACATGACAGTGAAACATATTACACAACCAAATAGCTAATTGTTTATGACAAGCATACATTACTCATGGTAGAGATTTCATAAAAATAAATCAGAAATCATTAAACAAAGACATAGGTCATGAAGTTAGAACGATCTCACGATTCATGGATATAATGCTGAAAAAACAAAGTAGTCCATCTTTCGATTATCCATGTCAAAACATTTGAAATCCCACCGATCTTCTTTCCATAGGCAAACTGTAACTTTATATTGCAAAAGGAAATAGTTCTTCTTACAATAACTTTCCAGTCTTACTGGGAAAAAAGCTCGTTTCTTCTCTACGTTTCCTATTTTTATACAAAAAGCAAAAATTGGTTGGGCTACCCAAAGTGACCTTTGGGCTTCCCAACCCTTTTGTCTTCCCAACGTTTCATTTTTTCCAAAAAACCTTTTACAAACTATTAAATTACAGCAAAGTTGACCGGCCCTTTTGAGAGGAGGGCCCCGCTTGGTTCTCCAAGAATTTTCTCCACGCTGCTGCCTCAACAGCGAGTCCTTCAAACGAGTTGGGCTCTAAAAACTAAATGTTTAGCTCAAACTTTTCAGCCTGGTTTCTAATGGCCTCTACCCTGGCTATGTTCAATCGCACCTGTTCTTCTAAGAGCTGCACACTGACGGCTGTATGGCCTATTTCATTTTTCAGGATTTGGTCATCAATAGCTTTGATGCATTGTACTCTGGCTTCTTCATCTTGCTGTCCTTTTTGCAACATTTCTACAAATGCATCAAGATCAAGGAACTCATACAACCTCTGCTCGGCTTCTACCTGACATCGGTTGTAGGTAACCAGGGATCTTCTGAAGAATTCTGTGCAGACTCCCTTGGTCTTCTTGACTGTTTTCTGGAAGTCTTCTGCAGTATTGATGGCAAATTCTATCAGCTCATGGTCTCGTTTAAGGGCTTGTTTATCCTTCGATGGTAGTTCAGCTAGGTCTTCTTCATCGTTCTCTGCTCTAGCTATCCTTGTAGTCAGTATTTCAAGGATGTCTTGAGACCTGTCAACAAAATAAGAAGCGGTTTCCAAGATTTCTTCCAGTCGGCTATCAATCTGGAGGACCTGGAATCTTTCTTCTTCTAGAGCAGTTTGCAGGTGTAGCACTTTAGTTTTCTGGGCCAGGATGTGTTCTTTAACCGGCTGTAGATCAACCTGTTGTTCCTTTGCTGCTTCCAGCTGCTCTTTCAGTTCTTTAACATATGCGGCATTGGACTCATAGATAATATACTTCTGCGCTTCTAGGTCTTCTATCTTGGCCCTCAACTGCTCCTTTTCATTCTTTAAGTCTTGAATTTCCTACTGTGCACTTTCCAGAGCCTTATGTGTTGTTTCCTTGGCCTGTGCTTCTACCTGGATGGCGCAGATTTCACTCTTTGTGGCCTCCATTTCTCTCAGCACATGTTCATATTTTCTCTTAAGTCTATTTCCTTCTTCCCTTTCTTTTCTCAGGGTGTCCTTAAGCTGAGAGGAGGTCTTCTTGGATGACTCTATTTCAATCATCATTCTGTCTATGTTATCCTCTGAAGCATGTATTGCTGTAGTCCCGGCCCTTATAGTAAACCTTGGATCTACATCTGTCCCTACCATCATGAACTTATCTGTTATCATTTTGTTGGCCATTCCTTCTGCCTCTACCTTTCTTTCTGTTCTCCTCATTATCCTTTTAGTAGCCCTATCATAATATACGATGCTGAAATCAGGGACTTCTTCCCCTTTTTCCTGTACGAAGGGTACTAACCGAATCATAGGGGTAGCAGCTATGATGGTAGTAGGCACTTGAGGGATCTGCACCTCGGGGTTTTCCTCTCCCTGAATCTTCCCTGATGATGCTTCGGGAGCTTGCTGTTGCGTCAAATTTATCTGTTCAGCCTCCTGCTCTTGCAGTTCTTCGTCTATCTTTCTCTGGGCTTCTTCGGCTGCTTGCCTAGCAGCTTCTTCTGTTTTTCTGGCTGCTTCATTGGCTCGTTCAGCTGCTTCCTGGGCAGCTTTCCTCTTTTCTTCTTCTCCTTTTTGCATCCATTCTGCAGCCTCATCTTCCAGCCTCTGAGCCTCCTCTCTTATCCTTTTGGCTGCTTCTTCACCCATAACTTGCTCAGCTTTATCCTGTTCAGATCCTTTTCCACCCTTGGTGGGGTTTTTCGGTTTGAATCTCCTACTAAGTGAAATCATGTTTGGTGCACTCCTAAAAACAGATTCATCTCGATCAAAATGGTGGGTGTACTCATAAAACACCTGGTGCTTCTTGCAGTGCTCAGCCATTCTGCCATGAGTGTCATTTCGTCTGAAAGTCATCTCGCCAAAGTGGAACTTTCCTAGCTCCTCTATAAATTCTGCAGCTTGCTTCACATTGGCGAAAATGCAGTTGCCTAGCTTAAATGGCAGAGGTGGATAGGCAGTCTTCTTTTTCTAGAACAAGAAGTGACCAACTCCGTCAATAAACACTTGTCTGACTGCCTCTTTGTGGACTATATAATCTGTTGCATACTTGGGCAGCATATAAGGTGTTTTTGATCCACCAAACATTCTAAGATACATCCCATTTTCTGTCAAGAAATAATCACCATACTCCTCTATTATCTTCATTGCCTCTTCAGACATGCAGTTACATTCCTTTCGGAAGATAAGCGTGTGCAGAGGCATAATAAAATGCTCACAGATTTCTCGGTAATAGCTATGGTACTGGTGAGCACCTAGTAGTTTGTAGGCTGCATACACAGGCATTCTTTCCCTATCCCAAACACATTTGAGCCCAGGGAAAGGCTGGTGGCATAGTATGCAGTCTATCAGAAAGGAACTCATGTAGAACTCAGATTTTTTTTGGGCTTCTCCTCCTCCCAGGGCAGCAGCTACACAAGAAGAGAGACTGCTAGATACAAGGCTGGCCCAGTTGAAGATTGTTCCTTTTGTGGCTACATGAAACATAAGAGGTATCCACTCCAGTTTGAAGAGTCTACCATTGGCTCTTCCAAAGATCCAGTTTAGCATCAAGGCTATAAACCTGTAAGGAGCTCTTAAGCTTGCTGTGTCATAGTCCGCAGTCGCTCTATGTCTATAAAGCTTTCTGGGTAAGAGTATTCTTCTTAGGGTTTCCACTAAATCCATCCTGAGGTTATCTAACCAATCATTTGACAGGAAGACTTGGGGCTCTGGCAGGTGGTACGCCAATGCCACATATCCAGGGCTAAAGGCAGCATAGCCCTGACCTTCAACATTCCCCATCAGCAATGTGTTGTTGTTTGTGTGTGGGAGAATCCATCTCATCACATCAGAGCAAGGGAATAGCTCTGGCTTGGTGGCAACCTTCATAATGGCAGATCTTTCTATATTGGCATAAATGGGTTCTTCCTCAAGACCTGTGTCTAGGACTTCCCTACGGGAAATCAGTCTGTATATCTCTCCCCACTTATATTCGGGCTCAACCCCCGTGACACATTGGGTGTCCTCATAGATATACTCCATTTGTGGGATGACCTCTATTGCTGTTTGTTCTTCGACAGGAGGGGCCTTCCTTTTCTGCCTCTTGGACATTGTAAATTCTTCCTGCCATGTAAAAAAATTATAACATTTTAAGCAGTTTGAATTTGTGAACATTGTGCAGCGATATATCATTTATCGAGTGTATCATAATTGTGACCAGTCCATAAAATCAAATCATAAGTCTCTCATACTGAACAATCAAACTAGCTTGCAGTATTGTGCAATGTGCCATCATCTTATGCAAAGTATGGTAATTTTCAATGCAACACATAAATATGTTGTTCAACCTTATAATGCCTTGAGACTATGGGTGCACTATCTTATGATCCGATCTATATGAGCGAGCCTATCAATCATACTTATGTCAAGATTAAACCTACATTATTATGTGACCTGCCACTTCCTCATGATAGCGATACATTGAAGCAAAAACATTGTAAATTATATGCAGGTGCAGCATTCAATTATCATTCTACTGCCTAGCACACACAGAGAAGAATTAAAAGCATCAAGTTTTCCCATCAATACTTCATACCTACAGCCCAGCAGACATATCACAAAGGGGCGCATGCGACTAGCAGTGAAAAAATTACATTAAGCTGATAGCCCATTTCACCCTCCTCGGCGGGAAGTAACCATATTTCTGCACAAGGTATCCTCATCAACACACGACCACGCTATCCCCAACAAACGCAGTGTAATCAGCGATACGCCCTTTGTACCCTACTAGGGTTTTAGGCGACAAAACGCAAAAGGGTCGCAAAGGATGGCGCAAATAACACAGGCTAGGTTCGACCGCGAAGGTGACACTGTCGACTGTCAAAATCCCCTTAAAAAACCTATTCCTCCCGGCTAAATGCAGGTTCGACCTTCTGCCTCGTCGAGGCTGCGAAAAAATGCAAAAGCGAAACGGCTAGGGTTTACAGGCTAGGAAAACGCCAGGGGAATCAATAAACTATCAAACCCCCACTGCAGTGCCCAAAATCCGACCAACCCCTATCTATCATGGCCGCACAGCAAGTTTCGGCGCAGACGGCGTAACGGCCGTCTGCACCTAAACCTTTCAGCCTCTGTGCGCGTGAAGCATCGACTAGAAATGAAGAGAAAACAGCTTAAATGGTTAAAAAACACCCCCCTTACCCAAGGTCAAGATCAAACCCGCTTGAACAACTTAAATCCTAGCTGGACGAGGGAAAACGCCGGGGACCCCAAACCACGGTAAAAAAACAAAAACCCGTTCAAATGTAATGGAAAAACAAAACGGGATAAACCTACCTGGCAATCCGGCGAAATGAGCAAGCTGATGATAGTTGGAATCCTACCCTCGCCACCTGGAAGCTGGTACACGACAGCTAGATCTTCACACACTCCCAATATCGACAGCTCAACTCACCGTGACAGTGCTCGACAATAAAACAAAACAATACAAACTCTGAACTGTCACCCCGTATAAATATAAAAAGTCGCATGTGTGGGAGCTTTAAATCGGACGGGGAATGAAAGTTGCATCGGGCGACTAGAGCTTCAGTCCCTCTGCAACGGCGTACAATCCCCGGTACTAATTCACCCGCCCGGCTAAAAAAAAAATGCGTGAACAAAACGACAGCCGGGCGTCGGCGGATACCTTGATTGGATGACCAAGAATCCGAACCCCTCCGCAACGGCGGATTCTCGGAGCACGAGGTTGTCCGCAACGGAGGAGCAAACGATGGCCAAGCACTCCACTACAAAGCTGGCAAAAAACAAAACACACATCGGAGCGCCGATGAAAGTCTAAGTCTGAAGTGATCCACAATGGTGGATTCCTGAAAATGAGATTTGTCCACAGCATCGGACGAGGGAGACTTCAAATCCCTCCGACGAAGAATCCAAACCCGCCCGAAACGTCAAAGAATGAAAACTCATGTGCAACGATCGGAGCGAAAATGACAGTCCACACTCGGAAGCACTCCGCAACGTCGGAGGGTAGGATCAAATATCTGCCCGCAACGGCGAAAAGGACAACGACTTAACTTCTGATTGAACAAGGCTTCGAGAGATATGCAAGATGATGACGAATTCAACTAAGGATGGGATTCATTAAAACATTGAAATGATCAAGGACCAATCGATTGACAGTAACCCAAAGTGCCGGAAGACGCTTTAAAATCCATAGGCCAAAATCAATAGGCTGAAATCAAGGAAAGAACTGACTAATTCAAAGTAAAGGAGGGTCCCAAAATTTTTAGAATTTTGGGAAATTGTTGCAGATGCAACAATTGGCGACTACCTGGTGAACCCCAGATCTCTGAATTAACTCTCACTCCCAGCTTAAGACTGTTCGAATAAAATCGAAATATTCTAGATGTCTGTATCCCTAAGTTAGCCAACCTATGCATTAAATTACTTAGAAGAAGTCTATTTTTTTGGGAAAAGGTAACACCAGCAGTGTTTCAGGTCTGAATAACTCTTTTGAGGTCAAATAAATGAGGTTCATTTTACCTGCCCTTTGGAATTTATAGCTTAAACACCACAGGATTGTGACAGAGGGTGATAGTATTATCCTTTTATTCCTCATTCCCATACCAATCTGCACTTTTGTGCCCTTTTGAACTTTAGTTCTTTTGATATGAGTCCTCCTGTATGCCTTTCTTACTGAATTTTAATTCAGGATCCTCTATCCCATAGTGTCCTTTTGTGTGAACAATATACTTTGTAGTTCAGTTCACGGACGGAGAGGATCTTGTGGCCATTTGGTATTTTATGCTTTGAGATTCATGCTTTTCGAGCTTTGCTTTGATATGTCTTGTTCCTTTCAGGAGCTTTGACTCTTCGTAGCTTTTAACTTTTCTTAATCCATGGCATGGGATCATTTATATGTGATAAACTATCCTGCTCTGCTTCCTTTCCGTGGGTCTTTTGCTATCAGCTTCCTTGGGTATTTAAGATGTGAGATGGATGGAGCCTCTAAATAGTACTTCAGACCTTATTTCACTTCTGAGTTATTTACAGGGATTAAATAAGACTTCAAATGAATGCACTGCCGGTTAGGAATACAATTACTAGAAGACATTCTATACTTTAAAGCACAGTCTTTTGCTCAGGACTTTAGTTGATACAGAACCCTGACATTCCCATTGCCTCCAAAAGTTTGCCTCTTATTCAAAATCAAAAAGGAAAACTAACAAAGCTATAAAGAAACAGTAGCAAAGCAAGTAATAAAAGAAGAACCATTAAAGCAAGAAAACAACATCTACTATTAAGAAAACAAAACAATTTATTTATTTACAATAGCAAACAAAATCTAAAAGAAAAACGCCCATTCCCCCAAAAAAAATTTACAACTAAAAGCTAAGGAATGAGCTGGGTTTCAAACATGAGTATTTTAACCATGATCTAACTGCGTTGTTATTGAAATAGAACCCATATCTAAGATCCTGCAATCATTTCTTTCAGCCTGAGTGAGTTGAAGGAGCTCAGGTCGGGCATCCATCATAGGACTGGCCTTTCTTGAAGTATGATGTCTCGGCTTACACTCAGTTAGATGGCTTCCCAATACAGACTCAGTAGATTCATTTTCTTCTCCCAGCTTAGTGACATTGTGCTTCATATATGGCTCTCTCAAAAGCTTAATCATGTTTGGGCTTCCCTTCTGAGCTAACCACAGGTGAGACCAGTCTGAAGCAAAGTACCCATTTAGTCGTGATGTCCAATCTTGGTTCAGGATCATTCCATATCCATCAAGGATGTCTGCTACTATGATGTCAACGTAATGACATGTCCTTTTATTTGTAGCTAATTGGATCAAAACATCCTCCATTTCCCCTACTACTTTGACACTGGTTTCGTCAAGTTGAGTAACATCCCAAATAGTAGGTTTTAGCTGCCCACTAAGTTTTTTGCAAACTGCCAGGGGCATAACATTCATGGATGATCCAGAGTCTACCAAACAATTATGGACCTTATGATTTAAAATTTCAAGAGTCACAAGGAAAGGTGGGGCGCTGGTTTTCTTAGTCTTGATCAACTCAATCTTTTCTTCCACAGGTTGGTTTGTTGTGGGCAACTCTTCTTCCAGTTTGCCAGCTTTTCTTTCCTCATCATCTTCCACCGGTTTGGCAAATTCAATGAGTGGCTATGTTTCCTGTTTGCCATGAATATCTTTAGGTATGTCATCTTTAGCCTTCACATCAGCCTGCCCCTTTTCTTCCTCTTGCAAATCTGGAACCTTTGATATTATTGCATTGTTCTTAATGGCCAGGTTTTCATCTTTTGTGGTTGTAGGGGTATATTGAGACTTGAGAACGTCTTCTTCCGTGTTAAACAGCGATATACCATTCCATGAAAACATATTATCATCGTCTGGTTTTACGATGGTCTATTTCTCCTTTTCTTCCTCACCACTGTCCCTAGTCAATTCTGGGTCCAACAACTTATTCATCACCAATGTTATTGAATGTAACCATTGAGGACACTTCTTCTCAAAATGAGGTTGTTGATGAAAGGTGCAGAAATTATCTCCTCCTATTTCTGTTATGTTTATCGATGCCAAATTAGGAGGTGGGACTCGCCATTGGTTGTTATCTTCCTTCTTTGGATAGTATGGCTTATTGGTTTTCTGAGTGTCCCTCTCCTTTTCCAGATCTATAATTCGGTTGGACATTTTCTGAAGCACTTTCATCATTTCATGATAATTGTGTGGTTGATCTTCTTTAGATTTAGACAGCAGTGAGCTTCTTCTTACAATGGTCTTATTTTCAAATGAGTCAGGATAGTCCTCTATACTCTCACTTTCAACCTCTACTCTCTCAGCCTCTTGATAGGTTTCTGCCAGCGTGGGCTTGAGTTTCATCTTGGCAAACATGGCCAACCCAGGGCCTAGGGATGAGGTATAATACTCAATTAGAACTTTGTCTGAAGGTCTGTTAATAGCAGAAAAAAATTTTAAGTACAATGAAAATCTCTGAGTGAAACGATGTACCTTTTCATTCTTTTCTTTTCTTAATGAAACAAGACCTTTTATCAATGAGGCATGCGTCTTCTGAGCGGTATACTTACCCCTGAAAACCCTCTCAAAAATGTCCCAATTAGGAATGGAGTTTGCAGGTAGTCCAAAGTACCAGGATGCTGCTGCTCCTTTCAGAGTATGAGGAAAAAGTCTACACACCACATCTTCATACTCCCCATCCCTTAGCCCTCCTAACGCTAGGTAAAAGCTTTGAAGGTGATCATCTATAGCAATGTTGTCCGCAGGGTCAAACTTGGGCAAAAGCTTGTCAAAGGCTTGAGGTAGGTTATGCAAAGGAGGATTTAAGTTTAGAGGTGACCTAGCTCTCCATGCAGGCAAAGGGTTAGGTTGATTACCAGCCATGAGCAAAGGTAAGCGAGAGGGATGCTGGGAAAAATAGTCCTTTAAGGAAAGCACTGGAAACTTCAAACCTGAGTTAGGTTAAACTTTAAAACATCTGCTGGTAGGATAGTCTCGGGAAATCAAATTCCACAGCCAGCCTTTACTGGCGGCCCTCCTTCTAGCGCCAAAACTGTTGAGTCCTGTCAATTCGCAGGCGACAACAGTAAGGGATTCTCCCCAATCAACGTTCCCAACTAGCCCATTGATTGTTTGGTATAGGGAATCCGTCCGGTTTGCGGTCCGGCTACCGTAGGTCAAAGTAACAAACAAGGGTTTTACCGGTTGCGGCCCGGTCCACCGGAATTTGTATTTTTGACTTAAGGATGAAATGAAAATTGCTAACTAAATGCAGGGTGGTGAAGGATGCAAGGAGCATTCACAAAGTGATGCGCAGGTTCTTACCTCTCGTCTTAGGCTCACCATGCATCGGACACACTCATGCAGAAATGAAAAGACTACCTATCTAAATGCCTACCTATCTATCTACCTATCATATCCCCGGGGAGCCAAATTGTGATTAACATATATGAGTAATGTGGATGTGCACACGTAATAAAAGCAATTACAGATAGTTGGCATTATCTTTTACACACATGACAGCGAAACATATTACACAACCAGATAGCTAATTGTTTATGACAAGCATACATTACTCATGGTAGAGATTTCATAAAAATAAATCAGAAATCATTAAACAAAGACATAGGTCATGAACTTAGAATGATCTCACGATTCATGGATATAATGCTGAAAAAACAAAGTAGTTCATCTTTCTATTATCCATGTCAAAACATTTGAAATCCCATCGATCTTCTTTCCATAGGCAAACTGTAACTTTATATTGCAAAAGGAAATAGTTCTTCTTACAATAAATTTTCAGTCTTACTGGGAAAAAATCCCTTTTCTTCTCTACGTTTCCTATTTTTATACAAAAAGCAAAAATTGGTTGGGCTGCCCAAAGTGACCTTTGGGCTTCCCAACCCTTTTGTCTTCCCAACGTTTCATTTTTTCCAAAAAACCTTTTACAAACTACTAAATTACAGCAAAGTTGACCGGTCCTTTTGAGAGGAGGGCCCCGCTTGGTTCTCCAAGAATTTTCTCCACGCTGCTGCCTCAGCAGCGAGTCCTTCAAACGAGTTGGGCTCTAAAAACTGAATGTTTAGCTCAAACTTTTCAGCCTGGTTTCTAATGGCCTCTACCCTGGCTGTGTTCAATCGTACCTGTTCTTCTAAGAGCTGCACATTGACGGCTGTATGGCCTATTTCATTTTTCAGGATTTGGTCATCAATAGCTTTGATGCATTGTACTCTGGCTTCTTCATCTTGATGTCCTTTCTGCAACATTTCAACAAATGCATCATGATCAGGGAACTCATACAACCTCTGCTCGGCTTCTACCTGACATCGGTTGTAGGTAACCAGGGCTCTTCTGAAGAATTCTGTGCAGACTCCCTTGGTCTTCTTGACTTTTTTATGGAAGTCTTCTGCAGTATTGATGGCGAATTCTATCAGATCGTGGTCTCGTTTAAGGGCTTGTTTATCCTTGGATGGTAGTTCAGCTGGGGCTTCTTCATCATTCTCCGCTCTGGCTATCCTTGTAGTCAGTATTTCGAGGATGTCTTGAGACCTGTCAACAAAATAAGAAGCGGTTTCCAAGATTTCTTCCAGTCGGCTATCAATCTGGAGGACCTGGCATCTTTCTTCTTCTAGAGCGATTTGCAGGTGTAGCACTTTAGCTTTCTGGGCCAGGATGTGTTCTTTAACCGGCTGTAGATCAACCTGTTGTTCCTTTGCTGCTTCCAGCTGCTCTTTCAGTTCTTTAACGTATGCGGCATTGGACACATAGATAATATAGTGCTGCGCTTCTAGGTCTTCTATCTTGGCCCTCAACTGCTCCTTTTCATTCTTTAAGTCTTGAATTTCCTGCTGTGCACTTTCCAGAGCCTTATGTGTTGTTTCCTTGGCCTGTGCTTCTACCTGGATGGCACATATTTCACTCTTTGTGGCCTCCATTTCTCTCAGCACATGTTCATATTTTCTCTTAAGTCTATTTCCTTCTTCCCTTTCTTTTCTCAGGGTGTCCTTAAGCTGAGAGGAGGTCTTCTTGGATGACTCTATTTCAATCATCATTCTATCTATGTTATCCTCTGAAGCATGTATTGCTACAGTCCCGGCCCTTATAGTAAACCTTGGATCTACATCTGTCCCTACCATCATGACCTTATCTGTTATCATTTTGCTGGCCATTCCTTCTGCCTCCACCTTTCTTTCTGTTCTCCTCATTATCCTTTTAGTAGCCCTATCATAATATACGGCGCTGAAATCAGGGACTTCTTCCCCTTTTTCCTGTACGAAGGGTACTAACTGAATCATAGGGGTAGCAGCTATGATGGTAGTAGGCACTTGAGGGATCTGCACCTCAGGGTTTTCCTCTCCTTGACTCTGCCCTGATGATGCTTCGGGAGCTTGTTGTTGCGTCAACTTTATCTGTTCAGCGTCCTGCTCTTGCAGTTCTTCGTCTATCTTTCTCTGGGCTTCTTCGGCTGCTTGCCTAGCAGCTTCTTCTGTTTTTCTAGCTGCTTCATTGGCTCGTTCAGCTGCTTCCTGGGAAGCTTTCCTCTTTTCTTCTTCTCCTTTTGCATCCATTCTGCAGCCTCATCTTCCAGCCTCTAAGCCTCCTCTCTTATCCTTTTGGTTGCTTCTTCAGCCTTAGCTTGCTCAGCTTTATCCTGTTCAGATCCTTTTCCACCCTTGGTGGGGTTTTTCGGTTTGAATCTCCTACTAAGTGCAGTCATGTTTGGTGCACTCCTGAAAACAGATTCATCTCGATCAAAATGGTGGGTGTACTCATAAAAAACCTTGTGCTTCTTCCAGTGCTCAGCCATTCTTCCATGAGTGTCATTTCGTTTGAAAGTCATCTCGCCAAAGTGGAACTTTCCTAGCTCCTCTATATATTCTGCAGCTTGCTTCACATTGGTGAAACTGCAGCTGCCTAGCTTAAATGGTAGAAGTGGATAGGCAGTCTTCTTTTTCTGGAACAAGAAGTGACCAACTCCGTCAATAAACACTTGTCTGACTGCCTCTTTGTGGACTATATAATCCGTTGCATACTTGGGCAGCAGATAAGGTGTTTTTGATCCACCAAACATTCTAAGATACATCCCGTTTTCTATAAAGAAATAATCACCATACTCCTCTATTACCTTCATTACCTCTTCAGACATGCAGTTACATTCCTTTCGGAAGATAAGCGTGTGTAGAGGCATAATAAAATGCTCACAGATTTCTCAGTAATAGCTATGGTACTGGTGAGCACCTAGTAGTTTGTAGGATTCATACACAGGCATTCTTTCCCTATCCCAAACACATTTGAGCCCCGGGAAAGGCTGGTGGCATAGTATGCAGTCTATCAGAAAGGAACTCATGTAGAACTCGGATTTTTTTCAGGCTTCGCCTCCTCCCAGGGCTGCAGCTACACAAGAAGAGAGACTGCTAGATACTAGGCTGGCCCAGTTGAAGATTGTTCCTTCTATGGCTACATGAAACATAAGAGGTATCCACTCCAGTTTGAAGAGTCTACCATTGGCTCTTCCAAAGATCCGGTTTAGCATCAAGGCTATAAACCTGTAAGGATCTCTTAAGCTCGCTGTGTCATAGTTCGCAGTCGCTCTGTGTCTATAAATCTTTCCGGGTAAGAGCATTCTTCTCATGGTTTCCACTAAATCCATCCTGAGGTTATCTAACCAATCGTCTGACAGGAAGACTTGGGGCTCTGGCAGGTGGTACACCAATGCCACATATCCAGGGCTAAAGGCAGCATATCCCTGACCTTCAACATTCCCCATCAGCATTGTGTTGTTTTTTGTGTGTGGGAGAATCCATCTCATCACATCAGAGCAAGGGAATAGCTCTGGCCTGGTGGCAACCTTCATAATGGCAGATCTTTCTATATTGGCATAAATGGGTTCTTCCTCAAGACCTGTGTCTGGGACTTCCCTACGGGAAATCAGTCTGTATATCTCTCCCCACTTATATTCGGGCTCAACCCCCGTGACACATTGGGTGTCCTCATAGATATACTCCGTTTGTGGGATGACCTCCATTGTTCTTTGTTCTTCGACAGCAGGGGCCTTCCTTTTCTACCTCTTGGACATTGTAAATTCTTCCTACAATGTAAAAACATTATAACATTTTAAGCAGTTTGAATTTGTGAACATTGTGCAGCGATATATCCTTTCTCGAGTGTATCATAATTGTGACCAGTCCATAAAATCAAATCATAAGTCTCTGATACTGAACAATCAAACTAGCATGCAGTATTGTGCAATGTGCCATTATCTTATGCAAAGTATGGTAATTTTCAATGCAACACATACATATGTTGTTCAACCTTATAATGCCTTGAGACTATGGGTGCACTATCTTATGATCCGATCTATATGAGTGAGCCTATCAATCATACTTATGTCAGGATTAAACCTACATTATTATGTGACCTGCCACTTCCTCATGATAGCGATACATTGAAGAAAAAACATTGTAAATTATATGCAGGTGCAGCATTCAATTATCATTCTACTGCCTAGCACACACAGAGAAGAATTAAAAGCATCAAGCTTGCCCATAAATACTTCAGACCTATAGCCCAGAAGACATATGACAAAGGGGCGCATGCGAATGGCAGCGAAAAAATTACATTAAGCTGATAGCCCATTTCACCTTCCTCGACGGGAAGTAACCATATTGCTGCACAAGGTATCCTCATCAACACACGACCACGCTATCCCCAACAAACGCAGTGTAATCAGCGATACACCCTTTCTACCCTACTAGGGTTTTAGGCGACAAAACGCAAAAGGGTCGCGAAGGATGGCGCAAATAACATAGGCTAGGTTTGACCGCGAAGGTGACGCTGTCGACTGTCAAAATCCCCTTAAAAAACCTATTCCTCCCGGCCAAATGCAGGTTCGACCTTCTGCCTCGTCGAGGCTGCGAAAAAATGCAAAAGCGAAACGGCTAGGGTTTACAGGCTGGGAAAAATCCACGGGAATCAATAAACTATCAAACCCCCACTGTAGTTCCCAAAATCCGACCAACCCCTGTCTATGATGGCCGCGCAGCAAGTTTCGGTGCAGACGGTGTAACGGCCATCTGCGCCTAAACCTTTCAGCCTCTGTGCGTGCGAAGCATCAACTAGAAATGAAGAGCAAACGGATTAAATGGTTAAAAAATGCCCCCCTTACCCAAGGTCAAGATCAAACCCGCTTAAACAAGCTTAAATCCTAGCTGGATGAGGGAAAACGCCGGGGACCCCAAACCACGGTAAAAAAACAAAAACCCGTTCAGATGTAATGGGAAAACAAAACGGGATAAACCTAACTGGAAATCCAGTGAAACGAGAAAGCTGATGATAGTTGGAATCCTACCCTCGCCACCTGGAATCTGGTACATGATAGCTAGATCTTCATGCACTCCCAAGATCGACAGCTCAACTCACCGTGACAGTGCTCGACAATAAAACAAAACAATACAAACTCCGAACTGTCGCCCCGTATAAATATAAAAATTCGCACGTGTGGGAGCTTTAAATCGGACGGGGAATGAAAGTTGTGTCGGGCGACTAGAGCTTCTGTCCCTCCGCAACGACGGACAATCCTCGGTACTAATTCACCCTCCCGGCTAAAAAAAAAATGCGTGAACAAAATGATAGCCGGGCGTCAGCGGATACCTTGATCGGATGACCAAGAATCCGAACCCCTCCGCAACGGCGGATGCTCGGAGCACGAGGCTATCCGCAACGGAGGAGAAAATGATGGCCAAGCGCTTCGCTACAAAGCCGAAAAAAAACAAAACACACATCGGAGCACCGATGAAAGTCTAAGTCTGAAGTGATCCGCAACGGGGGATGCCTAAAAATGAGATCTGTCCGCAGCATCGGACGAGGGAGACTTCAAATCCCTCCGACGAAGAATCCAAACCCGCCCAAAACGTCAAAGAATGAAAACTCACGCGCAATGGTCGGAGCGAAAAGGACAGTCCACACCCGGAAATGCTCCGCAACGTCGGAGGGTAGGATCAAATATCTACCCACAACGGCGAAGAGGACAAAGACTTAACTTCCGATTGAACAAGGCTTCGAGAGATATGCAAGACGATGATGAATTCAACTAAGGATGGGATTCGTTAAAACATTGAAATGAGCAAGGACCAATCGATTGACAGTAACCCAAAGTGCCGAAAGACGCTTTAAAATCCATAGGCCAAAATCAATAGGCTGAAATCAAGGAAAGAACTGACTAATTCAAAGTAAAGGAGGGTCCCAAAAATTTTAGAATTTTGGGAAATTGTTGCAGATGCAACACCTTCCTAATTTATTTAATTAATGACCATAGTGAAAATTAATTCCCTCATTGACTAATTAATTAATATTTTCAGTAGGATCCATGGAGTTGGATGGGTTAGTATTTTTTCCATGGTGATTTCAAAATGGGAATATGACATATACTCAATAGGATGTGTAGTGAGAGGGCTAGGTGGTTAGCATCCTTTGCATGTTAAACCAAATAATCCCATGCATCCATCAAAGGGGATCCCCATTCTAGTAATTTTTCAATAGACGTTGTTGGACACAATGCCACAGTGAGAGGGGGGGGTGAATCATAGTGCTAGTACTTTTAACTATTTTCACTTCAAAACCTATGTAGTGGTCATTCATTCACCTTACAATATAAATCAACTAAGAATGTCATCAATCATATATCATAAAGATACATTACAAGACCAATATAGTAAGCTTTATTTATATTTTTATATGAAGTTCAATGGAAGACTTCAAGGCATCATCAAGAGCATGAGATAATTCAAGATTTCTTATGGGTACAAGTGCAACCAGTGGGATCCAACAACATCAAGTGGCACATACCAAGTGTGTGGGATTCATGACCCATCAAGTCCCGACCTCTTCAACAAATGACCACATAATTAATACCATGTCATCATACAAGCCATGTCATCTATATTAACAACCTTTGTCATGATTGACTTCAACCTTGTCATTAATGCCAACCTTGTCCATATACTCATCAGACGTGGCTATGCACAATAACTTTTTTGTAAAATGGAAAGAAACAAATTAATGGGAGAATGACTCTTCAAATATATTTCACAAGTGGTATATGTATGGACCAATATTCCCCCTCCTGAGTTGATCGTACCATGTTATAACTTTACTATGTAAGGCAATCCATGTGAATAGTTTCACCTTTGGAGGTGCATGGATATTCCATATATATTTCCACCACCAAAGATCCTAATCCACAACTTTTAAAATTGTTAATTCTTTGTAGACCAAGTTGACTCTATAGTCACCGCTTGGTTGAATATTTTACCATATTAATGAATTCGGATAATCTATGAGGGAAATACAAGATCTGATGAGGTTATTGTTGTACATATTTAAAATTATGCTTGCCATTCTATAAGAAACAGTTGACCTACATCTAGAGGTCCATAAATATTGGGATTCCTTATAAAAAAATACCAAGTCTCTTATATGTTGATTATTTAAATATGTGACAAGGTATCGAGGGAGGAGTCCTCTTATAGACCTATGACAGGTTCCAATATTATAAAGATGATATGACAATTTTTCATATTACAAGCAATTTTCTAACCTATCAAACAAATCTTGTGAATAATGGTTGACTAGAATGGAGATACTCCATGTTTTAGATTTGGATTGGATCAAATCCTTGAGGTGATGGAAAAATCATATATGTATTTTTAGATAATACAGTCCTTCCATAATCCCTTAACATAAATTAGCCTCCAAAGGATATTTTCTACAAGAAACTAAGGGAATATGAAGATTCTTTATATGTAATCCACCATGGATTTTTGGCTTGCATAATGTATCCCGTTTGTAAAGAGGAGGGACCTTGACTTCTTTATTGCTTGACCAAAGATAGAAGGATCATATCTTATTAATGGCTAAATTCAAAATGTATTTTGGTATGTATGTCATTGACATCCAATACAATAGGATGGATTCTATAATGATTTTGATCACCATTAATCTTCATTCCCTTCATATCAACCTCTGATACCAAATCCCTATTATTTTCCTAATTTTATCAATAAGCGATTGCTAGTGTTGAATTACATAGTCTTTTTCCTTAACTAGGTTACAACCAAGGTATTTAAAACAAGCATTTGAGGGCTCTTCATGGATAGTAATGATTTTTAAGTTCATATGTTTTAAGGATACAAGAACATGAAAGAAATAAATGTAATATTTTTAAAGTTTAATTCCATGCATGTCATTGAGGAGAAGATATTTAGGATATGATCTAGGAATTTGACTTCTAGTATGGAGTATGTGCCAAAAATAAGGATGTAATCAATGAATAATAATTTTTGGATATAAAAATTAACTACGATCCTTAACCCTCTGACATTCCCAATCAATTTGTCATGATTTGTATGACAGATAAGGGAATAAACAATGATGAGGAATAAAATATGGGACATCCTTGGTGCACACCTATAGAATGGTGAAATAAAGAAGTCGTGGAGTCATTGATGAGAACAAGAAATGAGACACTTTGGTAACAGTATTTGATCCAGTTGATGAAAAAATGGGGAAACCCCACATGTGTAAGAATGAACTTTAGAAAGAGCCAATGACCTTGTCAAACTCCTTTGAGATATCATTTTTAATCATAAATGATGGTTGATATTTTTTTCTTGATGGAGTATATATATTCCCAAGAAACTCCAATAGCATCAGGTATATTATTTCTCTAGTATAGGAATCCAAACCTCTCAATAGATATATTGGAGGATAAGATGGGTTTGCGATGTCTTTTCAATGACCTTCAAGATGATATTGTAAGTATATATAGTTACACAAGGATATCGATTAGTACTATGCAAAGACATTAGGAAGGTCATAGTTTGGAATATTTTCAATGAAGGTGGAGTTGAAAGGAGAATGATTTGTACCTTAGGATCAAGATTCTTCAACCACCGCTATGAGTTCCTTAGCCAAGATCTCCCAGAAACCCAAGTAGAACTTTTCATTCCACCCATATGGACTAGGGTATTTTCCATTTTGAATAGGTGGAGATAAATGTGAACTTATTCCTTTGAGATAAGGAGATCCACTAATTTTTCCTTCAATATCCACCTAGGAAACAAAGAGGATGAGGAAATGGTAGAATATCCCTAATGTTCTCTCTTTGGATATTTGATTATAATACTTTGTAATAATGGATGGAAACTAATGATAAATAATAAACATCCTTCCATTCAAATCCATTGTGATACCAAACATTCCAAATCGTGTTTATGTATTTCCTACCCATATCCTATTAATGAAAAAATGTTGTATTGTTGTCACCTTCTGATATCCATAGGGCTCTACTCTTAATCTTTCATTTTGATTCCTCCCAAGCTATTAATGTAGTTTTTTGTCCTTTTCCGAAGAGCCTATTTTAGAAATATTTTTGGGGATGACCTAAGCACACTGGATTAATTCTATATGATTTAATAGTTTATATTTTATTTATAAGAGGTATATTTTATCATTTTGGTAAAATATATTTTTCCATGTTATTGTTAAGACTTTTATGGTAGTCAAATTGCATTGAAGTGCTACCATTGCATCTTCTTCAATCAAGAAGCCAATAGGAACCCAATTTTCTCTAACTAGAGCTTGAAAATTTTCATACTATTGTTAATGCGGGTTGAAATTAAAGGGTGCGAGAGTCTTATAAGATTGAATTGAGATATTAATAAGGATAAGGAGGTAATATGATTAAGCTACTTTCACAATATATTATTTTTAGGCATTTAGGGTTAGGAGAAGAAGCTCCTTGATTAAGAATAAATCAATCTTTTTGGAGATGTGGCTATGTGCAACTATTGTTTAGTCCATGTAGTCCATGTGTTCCAAGGATCCAAAGGTTTGACATATATAATAATTTTTTTTATCAATAAGGTGGAGAAATTTGTTGGCTAGAGGGTCCTTTCATACTTTGGTTCCCCACTATGAACACTAAGATGGATATCCAAGTTTATACCCCTCTAAATATAAGGTGAGGAAGACTCAAGATTGTTAAAATTTTTATCTCATCCCAAATGTGGTTTTATTAACCCTAAAAATTAAAAACATAAATTATATACAAATACTTATGATGCAATAAACTAGAAATTATAGCGCAAATTAATTGAACACAAGACAATAGTAAATATAGGTGTTGCATAAATAACCCTTGTATTATGATAGTCAATTCAATAAGCAATTTTTAGTTTCCTATTAAGGATGGGTGACTTTTCACTTGAGAAAAGGTCCAATACAATAATTCTTGATGAAATAATCCACAACCTCCTATCTCTTTAAATGGGCTTCCAATATCTTAAAATATAAATATTTAACTTGGTCTCATAATTAATGAGCAGAAAATACTTAGTGGCATTAATTATTAAAGAGAACTAACTTGACTAACTCAAATGGAATGGCCACATGAATTACTTAACTAACTCAAAAATAAGGGGGTTAGGGTGGTACCCCAACATCTTATGCCCCTTCTAGAGTAGTGTTGTCCTCAAGGATGAAAATGAGAAAATGGCCTCTGAATACCTTAAGGTTTCCAACTTGAATCTTTTAGTTGCATATATTTCTACTAGATCAATAATTCTTTGAATTTACACATGTGAAAGTGGGATTCCCTGGTATCCACTACTACTTCTGGCTAGAGCCAAATGGAAACTTTCTCATCAAGTTCTTGTAACTTGGTTTGCACTTCACAATTGGATCCCACTACCTCTTTTAGGAAAGATACCTAAAATATTGGGTGAATATTATAGTGATCTAGAAAAAAATTCTTATAGGCCACCTTTCCAATTAACCTTGGAGTGATCTAGAAAATATTTCTTGTATTCCATCCATCCAATGCATTGTAAGATCTGGTAATATGTAAGAACTTTAGGGCTAGTTTTTGGTGGATGTTATTTTTTAATGATGTTAAGTTTATAAGATTATAGTCGAAGAAACACCTAATATTGGTTTGCAAATTAACACTCGTAGTAGTGGTGATCTATCGTTTGTTTCATTTGATTCTTATCCAGAACCAAATTGTGCTTAAGTATGTGAAGAATAGTTTCTCTAGTGTGAAGTGTGATATCCACTACTCAGTAGAAAACCATGGTAAGGGTTTTGGCCATATGATATTTCATGTAGGTGTAACACACCCACATGTTACAATACACACTGATAAAAAATACCCTTTTAAACAGGGTAGCAAAAACATGTGATGAAAACAATTTAAAAATTAACTAGAGAGCATCATTTCACTCTCCGAATAGTGGAATATTGGTTATTCATTAAATAAACTTGCATAGATAAATTTTAATAGGATTAATTATCTTAACCCAACATGATTAACCATGTCCTACATAAATTCTATGACATTTTGACATCGAAATAGTTATTTAATTGGAAAATATATTAGTACCAACTTGATCGTGCCTTCCAGACATTTCCAAAAGTTTTCAAAATGCAACATTCAATTTGTCTCATTAAATAATTATCAATTCAAAAAACATAAGGTTATGAAAATTTCCTTCCATCTTTAACCATTTTACTCTCTATGACTATAATTTTATAAACCCTTAGGAATTCAACAAAAATATTGTAATGTCTTCAAGCATAATCCATAAATGGGTAAATACAGACGAAACAATAATATTTATTCCAAACACAATTTAGCATTGAATAAAACAATATGTTTACCTTCAATTGAACTTATTTGTTAACAATCGAATTGGGAAAATCGATTACTTGTGAGGCATGCTCCACCCAAATATAGGAAAAGTTTCGCATATTCTCTCAGCAAAATTCCACCCCTAAACTGAGACTCAAGAATTCACCAGTTAGGTTTCTCACCAGCATCATAGTTTCTTTCAATGGTTAACACTTGGAAATCAAGAAACATTGGTCTACAACTAATTCCATGTCAAACAATGCACCTTCCTAGATTCTTTTTTCAGCACAACAATGAGGCATATCACTTTTCATAGTACTCAAAATTCCACTAAGTTAGTTTCCTACACCAT
Organism: Pseudotsuga menziesii; assembly: GCA_001517045.1. NCBI lineage: Eukaryota > Viridiplantae > Streptophyta > Pinopsida > Pinales > Pinaceae > Pseudotsuga > Pseudotsuga menziesii. The sequence goes on along the minus strand of LPNX010257014.1, from coordinate 601,655 downwards.
TTTCCATTTCATTGGGGAATCCAAAGGCAACCATGGAAACAATTTCAACAGAAAAAGTTTCTCAATAAGGTTCATAGCTTCATAACCGACACGCTCTTTTTACATCGAAGAACAAATTCCCCTATTTTTCATAGGCTCTCTTCTCCCCTAACTTCTTATGGTTCGTATCTCTCCTCTTACTCTTCCTTTTATTGAACAACCCCAATGGACGTCCATATTAATTTCAATTTCCCACATGGTCTCTCCCATGAGCCACATCTCTCACTTTAATTAACTATTAATTATTCTCCTTAATAACACTTAATGCCATCTTAACAAAAAACAATTTTGAAGTTGATCAAAAAATAATTAGGCTTAAATAATTACTTAAGTTCATCTTAGGGGCTTCAGGAATTAACAAGGTCATAGCATAGTTTCCCCAATTAAGACACTTCTAATCCCCCTTTCAACCTCTAGTGAATACCTAGGTCCTTGATGTCTTCAACGTACAACCTCATTACAACGAGTTGTGGATTTTAATATTTATAATTACAAAATACAAAATGTCCATACCTTTAAGCATTCATAGTCAATAATTACATTTGGACCCAATCATACTAGGGGTTTATGCCATGGGTGTTACATGGGATTCACATGGTATTATACCACCATTCAACAAGAGGAAGCAATTGTTACCATTGGTACAAATTCTATAAAGAAAATAATCTCAAATAAGTTTGCAAACACTTATTTATTGGTTGTGTTTGTGGTTCATAGATCGTGCTGAGTTTCAACTAGGTACCCTAAATTTTAAATAACTCTTGGAAAAATTTACTTGTGAAGGTAGGATCCTAATCAAAGACAATGGAAGTTGGAATTCCATGTAATTTAAAATTTTGATCCATGAAGACTTGGGAAACTAATGAGGTTGTAAAAATGTGTGACAAGGCACAAAACTGGAAATATCTGGAAACACAATTGCTGACCACCATGATGACTTATTCATTTCCATTTCTAGCAAGCCCCACTATAAAATCCATATAAATAATAGTTCATAGATGAGTCAGAATTGGAAGCAACACAATACCCTTGGTGAATTCACTATTTCACCCTTGTGTCTTTGGTTGGTATCATAGGATATAAAAAAGTGTTGGATATATTATTTCATGCCTTCGAAAAACAATGAAAACTTTATCCATTAATAGGTTTTATAAAAACCCAAGTGAGCCACTAAAGATGATCAATGTAACTCCTCTAAAAATATTTGTTTTAGGTTTGAATTCATACCTAGAAAAATGTTCTCTTTATAGTGCAATGTATCTTGGTTCAATGTATAGTTTGTAGGAGGTTTCAAATATTCCTTAACCCATTTGATGAGTTGTATATTTATGGTGTCATTCTCCATCCATTCTTGACATGCTTCCTTGTTCCAAATTGGAACTAGTAAGGATAACACAAAGAGATATCCCTCCTCTTCCAATTTCCTAGACACCACATCAACCAATGCATTTATCTACCCTTATTATATATTCAATGGGAAACAAGAGACTGCATTAAAACCATATAGAATGACACCTCACCTATGGAATTTGCAATATAATAGAAATCGCCAAGCCGGTACATATGGATCATCATATATGAAATGTTATGTATTTTTTTATTGTGTGTTGTTTACGGTAGTGGCCATTGATTTTTGTAATATCTTTATAAACTGTGATTCGTGATGTCTATCATGATCATGAAGGAATTAATGGGCTTCCAGTGCATATTGTTGTTATTTTGTTTGTCTACTCTTTGTTTAAAAAAATATGTGGTTTTTATATTGTTACAGTATGTTCTACATCTCTCTCTCCTGGACAACTTCGACAACAATGTCAAACAAGTTATATATAATCTTGGGAAATACATGAGGTAACTAGAAATTTTTTGCATGTGCTTAGTGTTTGTTTAATTCATCGTATAACCCTTTTTTATGCGCATTAATTCATGTTATGTAATATAAATTTTTTTTGTTAAATATCATTTTTGGTTTGCGTCACTTGTAGATAGTTGTCATCTAAATAAATCCATAAAGAAGATATAAAGTATTGGAGGAGAGAAATTCCTCATCTCATGTGTGAAATGAAAAATCATCTACCTTCTGCATTTTTCAATGCACATGAACACTACCTCATACACCAAGTTGAGGAGATTGAATTGTGTTGACATGTGCACTCAAGGTCCATGTGGATGGTTGAGAGGCACTTGAAATTTATGAAGGGTTTGGTTAGACAACAAGCACGTGTTGAGGGTTCTATGATGGAGGGATATACGGTATACCACAACATGTTGTATATTAGTTAATATCTTCCCAATTTAGTGTCAAAGCTCGATTTACATCGCATTTGTGATTTGGACTCCAATAAAAAATTTGAAGAGGGGTACCTAAAGGTGAAAGGTAATTATTAGCTAGTGGATATTAATTAATATAATATATTTTGACTGTTGTTTTTTATGTATATATATCATACATATTCTATTTTTATATTAAATATATTGCATCAAATAAGAGCATATACTTTGTTAAGATAATTTACATTTGTATTGAATTTTAATTTTTATTGTCATCAATCAATTGGTCGAGAGTGGGATGAAATTCATTTATACATCGCAAACAATATTGACTGGATGAAGGTATGGATTGAACAATGTGAAAATTATGGTCATGGAATATCATGGGAAGGTGTGGATTCATTGATTAAAGAAACACATCGCAATGCAGATATCAATCTTACACAAAGGGAAATCGATTTAGCATATGGTTTTCAAGGTAAGAAGGAAATCATATTAATAAACCACTCTCTTTTTTTTTGAAAATTACATATTGATGTACACGTTTATTTTTCCCTATAAGGCATAAACATGCACTTAATCATAAATATTGAATCATTATGTAATCTTTTCGTGTATGTCTTGTTGTCGGTAAAACACCAGTAGACTATGCTGTGCAATGGTTGTATACATCCCATCAAAAAGTTGGATGAAACAAAGAAAACATCAGATTGTGGGATATCTACAGTCTTTGAGGTGACCAATGTTTCCTATAGAAGTGATAGGCATCCAGAACTCTCATAAAATCAATACTATGGGTATCTAGAAGATATTCTTCAGTGTGACTTTAAATCCTTCAAGGTAGTTCTATTCTCTTTTAAATGGTACAGGTTACAATTGAATCAATGTGATATCGATATAACTATTATTGAACATGATAATGGATTTACCATGGTAAATACAAAGTTTTTTGAGCCAAGAACAGAGCCCTATGTTTTTCCAAGCCAATGTGAACATGTATTTTAATCTGATGTTCTAGGTAAAGTGGGTTAGCCATTTGTTGTGAGACACAATCCAAGGGAAAGGTTGGTAAATTATAACCTAGAGGAAGGTAATGAAGAGGGTCTCAAAGAAGAAGAAAATGATAAATATCATGATCAACATGATTTATATGATCATGTTCCAGAAGAAGATGTCGAAGAAATAGTTGAATCAGATGATGTAGCAAACAATGTCCATGAAGATGATATTGACGATGACATGATGATCGTAACTGACATAGATGACAATGATGATATGGCCAATCCTTACAATGTTGACTCTGGATCGGATGATACATATGCTGACTTGGATGAAGAAGATGATGAATTCTATTGAAGTGTACGAGGTATGCAGTAATATATCTACTCTATATATTTTGATTGAATATTGCGATAGAAATATTGAAATTTATTGGTACATGTAAATTTGGCTTGGACTGAAATTTGGAATGGTTAGACCTGACACATGCACTGACAGTGTGGGAGGGCTTATAGACTCAAACATGACTAAATATAACAATTCAAGTAGTACAAACTATACCTGTAGATTATTTAATGTGCTACATCATCACCATATTCATCATCGTCATCGTCATCATAATCATCATCATCATCATCATCTTCTTCATCATCAAACATGATTGACACTAACAGTTCAAGCAACAAAAACCATACCTATAGATTAATTAATGTGCTATGTGGGGCCAGCGTTGAAGATTTTGATATATGTGTCGGCTTGGTCTGAAATTGTGCATGGTCATGATCATGACTAACGTCATCGTAATTATCATCATCATCCTCATTGTCCTCATCATTTTCGTCGTCATTATCATCATCATCTTCATAATTTCATATGACATCAACATCGTGATCACCATATTCATCGTCGTCGTCGTCGTCGTCTTCGTCATTGTCATCATCATAACTAACATCATCATAATCATCGTCGTCATCATCCTCATCATCATCATCATCATAATCATCGTCATCATCATCGTCATCATCATCATCTTCATCATAATCATCATCATCATCTTCATCATTTCATAGGACATCAACATCATGATCACCATCATCATTATCATCATCATCATCATCATCATCATCATCATCTTCATCAGCATCATCTTCATTGTCACCATCATCATCATAATCGTTGTCATCATCATCGTCATCATCATTGTCATCATCATCATCATCGTCGTCGTCGTCGTCATCATCATCATCATCATCATCATCTTCATCATCATCATCATCATCATCTTCATTGTTATCATAACTAACATTATTACGCCGAGAGGGACTCTCCAGGCTATTATGGGGGAGACGTTGTCACATTTGTATGTGACACCCTAATAAAATAATAATAAATTTTATACCCAACATGTCATCCTACACAAAATTAAAATTAAAAGTCATGTCGTTTCCATTCTAAATCTCTTATCTTTGTGTAAATAAAACAAATACATCCCATGGTTTCTTGCAAACCACCGTCAATTAAACTAATGGTATAATCAAATATTTATAAATTTTCAACACCCAAGGCAACCCATGGTTTCTCGCAAACCACCATCAAATAAACCAATGGTATAATCAAATATTTTTATTGCTCCAATAGACGCTCTCTAGCCCAGTATGGGGGAGATGTTGTCACGTTTGTACGTGATTCTCTAATAAAATAATAATAAATTTTATACCCAACATGTCGACCTACACAAAATTAAAATTAAAAGTCATGACGTTTCCATTCTAAATCTCTTATCCTTTGTGTAAATAAAACAAATATAGCCCATGGTTTCTCGCAAACCACCATCAATTAAACTAATGGTATAATTAAATATTTATAAATTTTCAACACCCAAGGAAACCCATGGTTTCTCACAAACTACCATCAAATAAACCAATGGTATAATCAAATATTTTTATTGCTCCAATAGGCGCTCTCCAGCCCAATATGGGGGAGATGTTATCACATGTGTACGTGATGCTCTAATAAAATAATAATAAATTTTATACCCAACATGTTGGCCTACACAAAATTAAAAATAAAAGTCATGTTGTTTCCATTCTAAATCTCTTATCCTTTTTGTAAATAAAACAAATACGGCCCATGGTTTCTCGCAAACCACCATCAATTAAACTAACGGTATAATCAAATATTTATACATTTTCAATACCCAAGGAATCCCATGGTTTCTCGCAAACCAACATCAATTAAACCAATGGTATAATCAAATAATTATATATTTTCAACACCCAAGGAAGCCCATGGTTTCTTGCAAACCATCATCAATTAAACTAATGGTATAATCAAATATTTATATATTTTCAACACCCAAGGCAGCCCATGGTTTCTGGAAAACCACCATCAATTAAACTAATGGTATAATCAAATATTTATATATTTTCAACACCCAAGGAATCCCATGATTATATAAATATTTAAATAATCTAATATTTATATATTGACAACTTTTTTTTCAGTGCAATGCCTTAGGAGAGGTTTTCACCTCGAGAGATTGATCCCTCTCAACGCTTGATAAATCCAAGGATTTGGATCTAGGATGGTCATAATAATCATCATTGTCACCATAATCATAATCATAATCATCATCATCGTCACCATCATCATCGTCATCGTCATCGTCATCATCATCATCATCATCATCATCATCATCTTCATCATTTCATAGGACATTGAACATCGATCACCATGTTCATCATCATCATCTCCATCATCATCTTCGTCATCACCATCGTCATCATCGTCGTCATCATCATCATCATCTTCATCATCATCACCATCTTCATCTTCAGCATCATCATCATTGTCATCATCATCATCATCGTGATTTTCATCATCAAATATGACTGACACTAACAATTCAAGTAACAAAAACCATACCTATAGATTAATTTATGTGCTAAGTGGGGCTAACAATGAAAAATTTTATATATGTGTCGTCTTGGTCTGAAATTTGGCATGGTTAGACTAGACACATGCATTGAAGGTGTGGGAGGGTTTCCAAAATCAAACATCATCGTCGTCGTCATTGTCGTCGTGATCATAACTAAAATCATCATAATAATCATCATCAACATCATCCTCTTCATCGTCAAACATGACAGACACTAACAATTCGAGCAGCAAAAACCATACGTATAGATTAATTAATGTGCTACGTGGGGCCAAAGTTGAAAATTTTTATATATGTGTCGGCTTGGTCTGAAATTTGGCATGGTTAGACTAGACGCATGCATTGACGGTGTGGGAGGGTTTCCAGACTCAAACATCATCATCATCCTTTTCATCGTTGTCGTCGTCGTGATCATAAGTAACATCATCATAATCATCGTCATCATCATCGTCGTCGTCGTCGTCGTCATTGTCATCTTCATCATTTCACATGACATCAGCATCATGATCACCATCTTCATCATCATCATCATCATCATCATCATAACTAGCATCATCATAATCATCTTCATCACCATTATCATCATCATCATAATCGTTATCATCATCATCATCATCATCATCATTGTCATCATCGTCGTCATCATCATCATCATCGTCATCATCGTCATCGTCGTCATCATCATCTTCATCATCATCTTTGTCATCACTATCGGCATCACCATCTTCAGCTTCATTGTCATCATCATCTTCATCGTCATCATCATCGTCATCTTCATCGTCAAACATGACTGAAACTTGAGGTTCCTATAAACTATTGTTACTTCACCTTTTTAATGAGCAATGATAGTTCAATGGAACATGCACGCTCTTTTTTTCAAGGAAATTTTAGATGTGCCTTATTGTACATTTAGACGACATTAGTTCCACATTATAAACGTCCCTTTTAGGACACTCATTCTACATTGGCTCCAAGTTAGAAATGGATTATTGGGGGCATTTATCTAACGTTATTTCCATGATGGCAATGTCGCTTGAGGATTTCCATTCCATGTTAGGTCCAATTTAGACATGGCTTATTGGATGTTCATCCAATGCTAGTTCCATGTTAGACATGTCATTTTTTGGGAATTCTTTCCATGTTATGTCCAAGTTGCAAGCTTGTGTTTTTGGACGTTCATTCCACATCAAGGGACTTCAATTTTTAGACGTTCCACTAAAAGTACCTAATGGTGCTTTTGGATGTGAATAAATGCATAACAAACGTGTCTTGAACTTTGTCGAAGACATAAATCCATGGAATTTTCACTAACTTTACAATCGACATGAATCTGATGAAAAACTAGTCGAATGAGGCATATAAATCCAGTAGTGAGGGATGAGGAAATCTCATAAATAAGGACTTCTTAGGAGGAATGAACATAAAAAAATCAGCGAATTAGGACCAATTCTTCCAACATAACCACATTATGAGTGCTTATGTCCCTCATATCTTCTATGAATGTCTTATTTGTTCAATATTAGACATGGTTGAGATAGTTGGCGGGTGGTTTCAAGGTGTTATACCCAAAGAACAACTTTTCAAACAATTCAATTTAGAAAATTTTGGTGTTTCTTATCTATTTTGTGCGTTTTCCAAGGAACATGCTCCTCATTTCCTCAAAACCATGTTTTTTCAATGGATTTTGGGATAGATTGAGTTGGTAATGTAACGAACATAAAATAAATATAATAATTAAATAATTAATATTAAACATAATTTAGATGAAAGGACATGACCTTTCATCCACAATTCCCAAGCCCTATTTAATAGGCGGGTTATCAACCATTGTAATCATCTTTCATCCTATCATTAATATATACTTGTCGTATGTCTTATCGAATATTCCAGGTGTTTTGGTGAATAATATTGTATGGGCGAATAATTATTCACTTCAGGTAACTTGTATTGAGGAGGGACCATCAATTATGAAGGAATCTTATATATGATTTAAGGCCTATAGTAGATATTAAGGACTCTTCATATGATATTAAGGGCTATTCATACAAAATTAGGGACATTTAGACGTCAATTAGGGAAACATGGATGCCATTATGGGTTCTCTGATTTCATTAGCTTCACCCATATTACATTAGGATCATTAGGGTTCCATTAAGGTCACTAAAGTGCCAATTAGTGTTATAACTGTTGGTTTATCCCACAATACTGAGAGGGGGGGGGGTGAATCAATATTGTCCTTTTATAAATAAAATACACAAAAATCAACAATTAAGACACACATTTATCATGGAAACCTCAAAGAGCAAACCACCAACACAAACTCATTAATAAGATGAAATTTACAAAATTGTTTATCTGCTACTACAGAAAGGATGCAAAACACACCCTAGGTTTTTCCTGCAACTACAGACTATGATGCTACAACACCCCTATGGTATCCTTCCTACTTCAATAGACAAGGATGCTACGACACCCTGTTCTCCAGCTACAACTAGAAAGAGGCTTCAACCCCCTATAGACCTGTGGCCTGCCCTAGAACCACCCTACCACCCTGATCTAATTTTCTCAGTATTTTGGAACAGTTGTAAACCATTCACTTTGGACTCTGTAAATCTTACTAATGGAGACACTTAGATCTTTACACATTCATTTATTTAAATACCCTATACCTATTTAATATCAACGCAACTCTCAATATCTACTCTCTTTCATTTTAGATCATGATTGTTTATTAACAAACACAACCAATCATCATCTACCCATTCAACTGTCACATCACTTCAACAAAGGAACCATTTCATTCTTCCCATAGCTCAGAAGTCATTTCCACAACCCTGTTTATCATTTTCTGGTGTATCCGCAATCTTCTTCACTAGATACAATCCGGACAGTTGGTCTTTTGTCTGGATCACTTCGGAACATTGATCTATTCTACATATTTCCTTTTTAAATCATATTTCTGCACAAATTTATGTTACAACAATTCCCCACCGTTTATCTTCATCGAGCTTCTTCTTGAGCGTCGATCTCGAGATTGCGGGATGCGGGATGTGGGATGTCGACTGTTCATTTTTTCCTTTCCACAAAATCCTTTCTACACTGCAGAATGTGGAAGTCGGTTTTCCACCGTTGATCTTCATCAGGATTCTTCTTGATCGTCAATCTCCATATTGAGGGATGCAAGGTGCGGGATGCAATATTTCCTCAAATTGTATCTCGACTTTCAGCAAGATCCTTTCCGCAAGATCCTTTCCACAAGCTTCTTTCCGAAATATTTCTTCCGCACCGTCGATCTTTTGTGGAGTATTTCATGACCTTCGATCTTTTGGATTGTGGGTTGCGGATTGCAGGTTAATAAAATTTTAAACGTTACTTCCACAATTCCCTTTCCACATTTTTCCTTCTACATTGTCCATCTCTTTTAGAGGAACTAATCTCAGCCGTATGATCTTGATATTTTATGGAACTTTGGGTTTTTCGCCTAACTATCAGAATTAATCCTTAATTATTGGATCTAGTGCGGGACTAATATAATCCATCTGATCTTGATTGTTACAGAACTTCATCCTTCTGCCTATCTTTTGCGGAACTGATCCTCATCTGCTAGATCTAGGGAAGGACTAACCTCTATCGTCCAATATTAATCCTTCAAGGAACTTTATCACTTCGTATGTTTTTAACCTCTATGCTAGTTCATTTAGCAAGAATATTGGATGATCAATCTCAGTTGTTCAACTTGTTATAGGGTTATTTGTTTGTCATTCACCCTCCAACCTACAGCCTGTCACATGGTTATTCCTTTGTTATTTTGGATACCTGCAACCTTCAGTCTGCCACCATATCTTTGACTTTCGATAACTGATTTGACATCAATGACAACTAATTTACTCAAGAATCTCCCCCTTTGTCATTGATGGCAATATCTTTAATCATGATCCCCCTTTGACACCAATGACAAAGAGACCTCTATGTCTGACAACTCCCCCTATCATCATATCTCCCCCTGAGATTGCGCTTCCTTCTTTTGATGCTTTTGTAAAGGAATGACTCCCATCTTATTCTAAGATGGTCAAAGGATTCCTTAGGTAGTGGTTTGGTGAAAATGTTAGCAATCTGTTCTTTTGTGTCAATGTATTTTAATCTGACATATTTTTGAGATACATGTTCTCTTAGATAGTGATACTTGATTGGTATATGTTTTTTCTTAGAATGCATGATAGTATTTTTAGACATATTTATAGCACTATTGTTATCATAGTTGATCACTATTGGATGTTCATATTTTACAAGTAGATATTCTAGGGTTTGTTTCATCCAAATAACCTGAGTGCGGCATGATGAGGAAGCAATATATTTTTCTTATGTTGTAGAGAGTGAAATGGAGGATTGTTTTTTACTTGACCATGATACTAAACAATTTCCCAGAAATAATGTTGCTCCACTAGTACTTTTCCGATCGTCAACACTTCCTGCCCAATATGCATCAGTAATCGCTTTTAAGGTAAAGTTTTGTCCTTTTGGATACCATAAACCATACTCCATGGTACTTTTTAGATATTTAAAAATCCTTTTTACTGTTGTTACATGTGTTTCTTGTGGCTATCCAACAACTTGCATCACATCTGGTCTTGTGGCTATCACATATAGAAGACAGCCAATCATGGATCTAAAAATGGTATGATCTACTTCCAGAGATTCATCATCCTTACTTAATTTGTAATCAGTGACCATAGGAGTACCAGCAGGTTTGGAGTATTCCATTTCAAACTTTTTCAACATATCTTTGATGTAATTAGTTTGAGAGATGAAAATTCCTTCATCTGTTCAGTAGACTTGCAAGCCCAAGAAGAATGTAAATTCACCCAACATTGACATTTCAAATTCTTTCTTCATTTCAGAGGAAACGTCTACACTTAGGATTTGAAGATTGCTTCCAAAAATGATATCATCCACATAGAAAACAACAATGATCATATTTTTATCTTCGATTTTTAGGTAAATATTACTCTCAGTGACTCCTCTTTTAAAAACGTCTTGTTTCAAGTAACTATCTATTCTTGAAAACCATGCTCTTGGAGCTTGTTTTAGACCATAGAGTGCCTTTTTCAGTTTACAGACATAATCTTTGTTTTCAAACAAGAGAAACCCTTCAGGTTGTTCAATATACACTTCTTCTTCTATTTTTCCATTCAGGAATGCAGACTTGGCATCCATTTGATATACTTTGAAATTTTTATGGCATGAAAGTGCTAAAAACATTCTGATTGCTTCAATTCGAGCTACATGAGCATAAGTTTCTTCAAAATCAATACCTTCCACTTGTGAATACCCCTTACAAACCAATATTTATTTGTTCCTTATTACTTGTCCATCTTGATTGAACTTGTTTTTGAAAATCCATTTGGTTCCTATAATGTTCTTATCTTTAGGTCTTGGGACAAGTTCCCAGGTCTCATTTTTCTCAATCTAATCTAGTTCTTCATTCATTTCTTTGACCCATTCATCACTTTTGTTGGCTTCTAAAATTTCTTGGGTTCTACTATTGAGAGTAGGGATTGTTCCACATCTGGTAGTTGTCTTCTTGTTTCGACTCCAGCATTTTTATCACCCGTGATCTGTGACTTCGGATGATCCTTTCGTACCCTCCTAGAAGGAGTTTTAGTGTCAGGCCTAGGTAATTCTTCATCATCTTCCTTTGTATCTTCCTTCTCTTTGTCTTCTTCTTCATTATGAATTCTCTCGTCCTTTTGCAAGTCTTTTATTTCATCATCACATGTATTTTCAATACTGTCAATATTTTTCTCTTTCCTTGGTTTTATATCATCTACTTTCACATCAACAATTTCTACAATGTTATGTAACATTTTATTGTAACACCGATATGCCTTTTTGGTGGATGAGTATCCTAAAATATTCCTTCATCATTCCTGGAGTCAAAATTTCCAAGGTCATCCTCGTTTCTTTTGATGTAACAGTTACTTCCAAACACTTTTAAATATTTGACTGAGGCTGGTCTTCCATACCACAATTCATAGGGGGTCTTATCCTTATTCACTCTGAGTTGTCCTCTCTTAAGTATGTATACACCTGTGTATACAACTTCTCTCCAAAATGAATCTGACAGTTTTGCTTCATTGAGAATAGTTCTAGCAGCTTCTTGGACTGTTCTGTTTTTCCTTTCAATAACCCCATTATGCTAAGGAGTTTTTGCAGCTGAAAATTGCCTCTTAATTCCATGACCTTCATAGAACTCATTGAATTCATTCGAGGTAAATTCTCCCCCATTATTTGATCTAAGACACTTGATTTTCATACCCGACTCATTTTCAACCATTACTTTGAAGATTTTAAATTTTTCAAAAGCTTTTGGTTTTTCTTTGAGGAATGCCACCCAGGTAATCCTTGTGTAATCATCAATGAGCAACATGAAATAGCGATCTCCTTGCAATATTTTAGTTTTGGTTGGTCCACATAGTTCTGTGTGTATTATTTCCAGAGGGTCTGAGGTCATATGTTCTTTTATTTTAAAACTAGCCCTAGTTTGCTTCCCATGTTACTAATGTTTACACACAGAGTTTAGAGGAACAACAATTTTTGGTAGACCTCTTACAGCTTCCTTCATGCTTATTTTGGAAAGATTGTCAAACCCTAAATGTCCCAACCTTCTGTTCTGTAACCAACTTTATTCCACCATACTTAACTAGCGTTGGTTTTCATTTTCCAAGGTGTATACATTATTTGTATTTCTCATAGCAATGCCAACCACCTTTCCTGATTTCTTATTCTTGATTTCACATTTTTCTGAGTCAAAGATACAAATGTGTCCTTTGCCGCATGTTTGACTTACACTGAGAAGATTAGGCTTGAGGTTTTCAACTAAAAAAACATTTTCTTCTTTGATCTTGTTGTTGACAATAGTTGTTCCTTTGTCGATTATTTTGGAAGACGGACTGTCTCCAAAAGTGACTTTTCCCTTCTTATATTTTCGTGTTGTGAATTTGCATGAGTCGTTGGTCATATGTTTTGAACAACCACTATCCAAGTGCCATACGTTTTGGCCTTCGTTTGCACATAAAGAAATCATGGAACTTTCCATTTTTTCCTTCTCTTTCCAATACTTCTTTTGTTTGGTCTTCTACATTTTGATTTCAACAGTATTCCTTGTAGGAGTCTTCAGTTTACAATCTCTTGCCATATGTCCATGGTTATTACACTTGTAACATTCTATATCATATTTTTGGAGTAGTGTAAAAGGATTCTTATTTCTCTTCGTCTTATTACTTGATGAATTCTTCTTGTATTAAGAAACCCTTCTTTCAGTTTTGCAATTTAAGGCTTTATGACCAAAATTATTACAAGAAAAACAGTGACCTAAAAAGATCTGCAGATATCTATTTGGTCTCTTGGGTATTATATTATTTCTATTTTTATCTTGAGAATTTAAGCATGGTTTCTTGCTTCTTTCCTTTTTAGCTGGAGTCTTTAGTATTTCAGTATAGCTTTTCTTACTTCCTTCTTGATATGTGACAAAAAAACTCTCTGGCTTCTTCTCTTTAATGAACCCCAAACCAGACCTATCCCTTGATGGTATTTGGCTACTCAAAATGTCATCTAGAATCCTTGAGCTATTCTCAAACTTTGACTTGATATATTCTTCATTAAGCTTTTTCTTGAATTGCATGATTTCCTCTGCAAGATTTTTAGACTCTTGTATTCTTCTTTTGAGTTGTAGATTTAGGTCCTCCTCAACCTTTTTGGCATCTAGAAGTTTAGCTTCCAACTTACTAATGATAAGATTTGACTGTCTGTTCTTTTTCCTACATTTCTCAAGTTCTTCAAGGGCGCTAACAAGTTCATCTCTTAGGTCTACTTCTCCTTATATATCTAAGTCACTACTTGAGGCTTAAGTATCTAGACCCATAAATAAAACTTCAGTTTCTTCAAATTCACTTCCATCTAAATCTTCACTGTCTTCTTTGGTGTACACAATTTTCCTTTTCTCATAGGATTTTTTCTTGTTTCCTGGTTTACCCATTTTGAACTTTGAATTTTTCTTATCTTCATTCTCATCTTGTTTAGTGTAGGTGCATTTAGTGGCAAAATGTCCAATCCTTCCACAATTAAAAAACTTTAATGGTAACTTCCCCTTGCATTTTCCAGTCCCTCTCTCAAGTTTATTAATGAAAATATATTTCTCATCATTTGGGTTTTCTGATTGATTTTTTAAGGAGGCTTTAAAAGCTGCTTCTTTTCTTGAAGATCCATTTTGTCATGTTCTCATTTCATATGCAGTGAGAATTCCATGTAACTAGTCCATTGTTACCTTTTTAAGATCATCTCGTTCTTCGAAGGTAGATACCTTTGGGTCATATCTCATTGGTAATGTTCTTGGTACCTTGCTTACCACTTCTTTTTCTTTTAATTTTCCTCCAATCCCTTTGATCGCATTAACAACTTCATCTACATGAAGAAGGTATTCACCAATATTCTCTTCTTCTTTCATTTTAATACTTTTAAATTGACCTTTATACATTTGAAGTTTGGATTCTTTGACTTTTGATTCTCCTTCATAGATAATTTTCAACTTGTCCCAATCTTGTTTGGCAGATGTGAATTGCATAACTTTAGTAAACACCGAATTTGTTAAACCATTTAAGATTGCGTTTAGGGCTTTGGCATTACCTTCATATTCACCTAGTTCAACTGTGTCCGTAGGGTATTGGTTTCCTATTTTAAGCTCCTTTTTGGTTGCATCCCAAACCTTCCATCCCAGGGACATCAGATGACACCTCATTCTTACACTCTAGTAAGCATAATTTTCTTCGGTAAATAGTGGAGGTTTGTTAGTGGCCAATCCTTATTGTTAATCTATTGTGATTTTTGGATGGGATCTTCCTTCCAGTGGTTAAGTTGTTGTGAAGGAACCTACTCTGATACCAATTGTTGGTTTATCCCACAATACTGAGAGGGGGGGTGAATCAGTATTGTCTTTTTATAAATAAAATACACAAAAATCAACAATTAAGACACATATTTTATCATGGAAACCTCAAAGAGAAAACCACCAACACAAACTCATTAATAAGATGAATTTTACAAAATTGTTTATCTTCTACTACAAAAAGGTTGCAAATCACACCCTAGGTTTTTCCTGCAACTATAGACTAGGATGCTACAACACCCCTATGGTTTGCTGCCTGCTTCAACAAACAAGGATGCTACGACACCCTGTTCTGCAGCTACGATTAGAAGGAGACTTCGACCCCCTACACTATTAGATTTTTAACATTTAAGCTAGCATTATATTAGGATATTTAACTGAGAGAATAATAAGCACAACAATCAAACACAAGAGACAATGAACACAGTTTTTTTCCTCGGGGAAACCATAAATGGAGAAAACCCCGCAACTTCCTCAGAGATAGAATAAGCACCAAAAGTAAAACCCCAAAACAGTAAGATGATCTCTCGACAGCAGTAGCCTCTTTCTTTCTAGCCCCAGTAACTTCTTCTCCCTCATCTATGCGCTACAACTGAGTGCGAGTGAGTGTGTGATAATTAGAGAGGCTCACTCTCTATTTATACTAATTCCCGACTTGAAAATAACTCACTAGGGCCAACTTCACTAGGAGAGTCTAATAACCCTAGGGCCCTGTAACTGCGAGGACTTTAAGCCTTGAACAATATGAGGGTTACCCACAATGACTTGACATGACTTGTTTACATTATAGAAACTCTCGATCGGAAAATCGGGGCATGACATGACTCAATTACATTACAAAAATTTCCTGGAATAAACATCGGGGTACAATATATGAAATATACAAGTGAATACATTCCGAAGTTACAAATACATCAACACTCCCTCTTAACTAAGAAGGTATTCTCTCAACACAATTTTCCAGTACTGTTCTTCTTCTCTATATCAACTAGATTATCTCTTCACCTTCATCTTCAATTCATCTTCATCTGGATCTGGATCATCACTCAATCTGGATCATCATCACTGGATCAACTCTGCTGGATCATCATTACAGGTGCTAACTCTTGATTCTTCTTGTCATAGGAAGTTCTACAGAGCCAGCCCTTTTTCATGCTGGTTGTAGGCCTAGCCTCCATATAGGTCTTTTTCAGCACTTATATCCGACCCTAAGTCAGAATGGCCCACCCAACACTTACATCTGACCATGAGAGGAACACATCCAACACCATGTCAGAAAGGCACACCCAACACTCACATCTGACCATGAGAGGAACCAATCTAGTCATCTATGTCAAAGAGGCCTAGCACTCACATTTGACCATGAGAGGAACCAATCCAGTCATCTATTTTAGAAAGGCCTAGCACTTACATTCGACCATGCAAGGAACCAATCCTACCTACTTGTCAAAATGGCTCTGCACTTACATGTGACCATGTGAGGAACCAATCTACCTACTTGTTGAAAGGGCTCTGCACTTACATATGACCATGCGAGGAACCAATCCAACATGTCAAAAGGGCTCTGCACTTATATCTAATCATGTAGGAACCAATCCTATAGTCACATCAGAATGGCTCTACACTTATATCTGATAATGTAGGAACCAATCCTACAGTCACATTAGAATGGCCCTCAGTCCCAGACTGAGTATTCCTGGTAACTGACTAGGTGTCTCCATTCCAAGAATGGCATTCAGCACTTATATCTGATCATATAGGAACCAATCCTATAGTATCATCAAAATGGCTCATAACTCATATCTAACATGTGAGAAACCAATCCTCTCATCATGACAGAATGGATCAGCTGTTACATCTGACCATGGAAGGAACCAATCCTCTCACCATGTCAAAATGGCTCATGGACTCATCACTTCCCTTTGGAGGGAACCTCGATCTGGAGAACACCAAGCTTCTCCTTGAAGTACTCAAACTTCACTCTGGCCAATGGCTTAGTCAACACATCAGCTATCTGTTCGGTCATCGCAACATACTAGAGCTTCACTGCTCCTCTCTGGACCATATCCCTAATATAGTGATATTTGATCTCGATGTGCTTTGACTTGTCATGGAACACTGGGTTCTCCGACAACTTCACACAACTTTGGTTGTCGCAATATATACAAGTAGCATCCAACTAGAGATCAAATAAATCAAACAGTAGCTTCCTTAGCCATACTGCCTCACAACTAGCTGAACAAGCTGCAACATACTCTGCTTCAGTTGTAATCAGTGCCATGCAAGACTGTTTCCTGCTAAACCGAGAGATCACACCTGATCCCATATTGAAGCAACACCTTGAAGTTCTCTTCCTATCGATGGCACTACCTGCCCAATCTAAATCAACATAACCCTCCAGGTTAATCTTCTGATTCACCTCATACTTGAGAGCTTAATATTCATTTCCCTTCTTTTCTTCTCAAGCTACTATTCAAGCTTCTTCTTGTGAGTATTCTTCCCACAGTCTTTTGAACTTGATTAGATTCTTTCTAGCACAGATTCCTTGGATGAAAGAATCCCATGAACTAGGGAGACCATTCAAGGTTATCATCACAATTTCTGCATTCTCCACTTCTTCACTACTGCTTCAAGTTGTTCTTTGATCTGGAGAGACCCTTGTAAATTATGACTATATGGTCTCCTCATTCTGGATCTTTACATTCTTCAACTGGTTCCTCAAAGTCATCTTTCAGTTTATGTTCTTCCGTTCAAACAGTTTGGTTAGGGCATCAAACATGGCTTTAGGTGTCTTGAGGGAGGACACTAGTGGTATGAGGTGATCCTTAATTGAATCAGCAATAATCCTTTTAGACATAACCAACTTCTTCTTATGTAAGGCCTTAGCCTCATCTTCCTTTGCAACTGGAACCTCCTCATTGATCTAGGAGTCCAATTCATTTTCTTCCAGGACCAGGGAGATCCTATACTTCCAGTCTCAGAAGTTATCAGCTCCCTCAAGCTTTTCATCAAGCTTGGTATGTTGAGACATCTTAATTGAGAATCTCAAATGGAAATACAAAAGATTTAGATCTTACCAGGTCAAGATGTCAGATCTGGATCTGAAGTTGAATTTCTGCAGTGCTGGTTCAGGAGCAGATTAGGGTTTGACTTTCCTAGAGTTATGTCCAACCAAATGCTTTGATATTGATCTATAAACTTTGATTTTGAGGAGGAGATCAATCTAGGCCTCGACTCACTCAAAAAATCCACTTTTATGGAAAGCCCTAATTTTCAGCAGCAGTGTCGGGTCAAAAACTGAAAATGCTCAGAATCAGATTCTGCTTCGACAGAAAGATGCGCCTAGGGAGGAGAGTTAGCCCAAACTTCTTTGCTAAAAATATATGGAGAGAGATCCAAAAAATAGGAAGCCCTAGTTCCCGCAACTGAACAGTGTCTTCTTCTCAGGTTAGCTCTGATACCATGTTAGATTTTTAACATTTAAGCTAGCATTATATTAGGATCTTTAACTGGGAGAATAACAAGCACAGCAATTAAACACAAGAGACAATGAACATAGTGTTTTTCCTCGAGGAAACCATAAATGGAGAAAACCCCACAACCTCCTCAGAGATAGAATCAGCACCAAAATTAAAACCCCAAAACAGTAAGATAATCTCCCAATAGCAGTAGCCTCTTTCTTTCTAGCCCCAGCAACTTCTTCTCCCTCAGCTATGTGCTACAACTGAGTGTGAGTGAGTGTGTGATAAATAGAGATGCTCACTCTCTATTTATACTAATTCCTGACTTGACAATAACTCACTAGGGCCAACTTCACTAGGAGAGTCTAAAAACCCTAAAGCCCAGCAACTGCGGGGACTTTAACCCTTGAACAATAGGAGGGTTACCCACAATGACTTGACATGAGTTGTTTACATTATATAAACTCTCGATCAAAACATCGGTGCATGACATGACTCAATTACATTACAAACACTTCCCGTAATAAACATCGGGGTACAATATATGAAATATACAAGTGAATACATTCCGAATTTACAAATACATCAACAAGCACCACCCTGCCACCTTGATCTGATTTTCTCAGTCTTTTGGAAAAGTTGTAAACTATTCACTTTGGACTCTGTCAAGATTACTAACACAGACACTTAATTCTTTACACATTCATTTAGTTAGATACCCTATACCTATTTTTTATCAATGCAAATCTCCATATATGCGCTCTTTCGTTTTGGATCGTGACTATTTATTATAGACACAACCAATCATCATCTACCTATTCAACCATAGCATCACTTCAGTAAAGGAAACATTTCATTCTTCCCACAGCTCAGAATTCATTTCCGCAGCCCTGTTTATCGTTTTCTGGTGTATCCATAATCTTCTTCACTAGACACAATCCAAAAAATTGATCTTTTTTTTCTGGATCTCTTCAGACCGTTGATCTATTCTACAGATTTCCTTTTTAAATCTTATTCCACACAAGTTTCTATTACAACAATTCCCCACTATTGATATTCATCAGGCTTCTTCTTGAGCGTCGATCTCCAGATTGTGAGATGCGGGATGCGAGATGTTGACTGTCCACTTTTTCCTTTCCGCAAACCCCTTTTCACACTGCGGAATGTAGAAGTCAGTTTTCCACTGTTGATATTCATCAGGCTTCTTCTCGATCATTGATCTCCAAATTGTGGGATGCAGGATGCGAGATGTGATATTTCCTCAAATAGTATCTCGACTTTTCGCAAGATCCTTTCTATAAGCTCTTTTCCACAAGCTTCTTTCCACAAGCTTTCTTCCGCACCGTCTATCTCTTGTGGAGTCTTTCCTAACCTTCAATCTTCCGAATTGAGGGTTGCATATTGTGTGTTCAGAAAATATTTAGACGTTTCTTCCGCATTTCCCTTTCTGCATTTTTCCTTCCACATCGTCGATCTCTTTTAGTGGAACTAATCTCAGCTGTCTCATCTTGATCTTTTACAGAACTTTGGATTTTCCGCCTAACTGTCGAAATTAATCCTTAATCATCGGATATAGTGCGGGACTAATATAATCCATCTAATCTTGTTTGTTGTGAAACTTCATCCTTTCACCTATCTTTTGCGGAACTGATCCTCAACCAATGGATCTATGGCGGGACTAACCTCTGCCATCCAATCTTAATCCTTCGCGGAACTTTATCACTTCGTACGTGTTTAACCTCTGTGCTAGTTCATTCATAAATAACATTGGATGATCGATCTCAATCGTTCAACTTGCTATATGGTTATTCGTTTGTCATTCACCAAGGATAATTTTAGGGTCTAATTTTAGCCCAGCGAGCTATTTTTCCATGTTTTTCTCCCAAAAAAGATTCGCCATTTTGCAGTTTTTGAAGCCCTATTTCGCCGAATTTTGATAGAGTAAAATTTTTTCACCCTAAAAATCGCCAAATTATTATATAAATGATATAAAATCCTTGGAAATTAAAATATTTTTTGAAAAATATCGCCAATCATTTTATAGTTGGAGTTTTAAGAATTGGTAATATTCACCAACACTTATACACTTTTAAATAAGTATGGTTCCTTAAAATCATCCTTGTCATTCACCCTACAACCTGCACCTTGTCACATGTTTATTCCTTTATTATTCTGGATACCTACAACCTTCAGTCTACCACCATATATTTGACTTTCGATAACTGATTTTACATCAATGACAACTAATTTACTCAACAATAACAACTAGTTGTTCTCTAACTCTTCATATATTCTTCATGTTCCTTGCAATTATCTATTTGTAGCTCTCCTTTAGTATATCCATGCCATTTCTTCAACTTAGAACAACATTTTCATCTTCTCTGATCATTTTTCTCAGTTAGTTTTTTACTCAAGTTTCAATCATATTGTGATACCAAGTGGTATAGCAAGGGGAACAACGATCTTGATTCTCCAACAAATCTAGAAATTTAATAGAGTATCTTGCTACAAATAAATATTAGAACAAAGATACAACCTACATATTGAATTCTTAATAACTTACCTTACCCATAAAAGACAAAATAGATCACACAATCACAAGAGAATATATTTACTCATTCTCATTAATTAAAGTATGAATACACTATATAATCACAATCATAACTCAACACTTTATTATGGTTCAATAGAAGACTCTCTGCAATGTTAAACTTTAGTCTCTAAATATTTGAATAGTGTATGGACAAATAAATAATTAAATAAACATAAATAAACAAATAAACAAATAAAACAATACATAAAAATTAATAAAAATTAACATATATGCCATGTCCCCACCTAATTGACCAACAAAAGTGTGGACCGTGCTAAACACCTAGGGGGACTAAGTGGGAATAATTAAGTTTCCTAGGGAAATTTTGCTAAATAAACATTATTGAGGCATGTATTTAATTTTTATTTGTCATTATTATTTATCATGCAATTTAATGATGTGGATATGAGCTTGTCATGTCAGGGGGGCACATTGGGCAAGTCAACTTTCCAAGGTGAAAGAATTGGAAACTCTATGACAAAAGCAGTCAGGGAGGAAAAGGGAAAGTGACCAAAATCCACAGAAAAGCAGTCAGAGATAAAAACAAGAAACATTATACAAGGAGGGTGCATTTTCCTTTTGGAGACTCAAAAAAGTTGTCATAGGAAAAGCAGGAAACTTTTGACTAAGGAGAGCGCAGTTTCCTTTTGGAGACTTAGTCTCAAAAACAGGGAAAAGCATAAAAGTTGTCAGGGATAAAAGCAACAACTTTTGACTAATGAGGGAACAATTTCTAAGTCAAATGGATGACTGGATAGGGAAACATCTCCACATGGCCCCTACATTCCAATTTGCTCAAGGGGGGCCCATGACTTGGCTAGGGTTAGGGATTTAGGTTGACATGCTCTCACAGGTCACCTATTGCCTCTACTTGCTAAGCAAGTCACCCAGATATATATTAAAGGATAATTTGAGCTCCATTTACTATTTTGGTAGATTAATTATTTTTTCATGCTTATGTGAAGCATAGATTTCTGAGTGATGTACCTCATAACTTTGGGAGATGAGCCCCAAATCTTTCCTTTCCCGCTCCTTCATTCCCATTCCTTTCTCATTGTAGTTGTGGATCTCATGATGTTCAGCTAGTGATATCATATCAGTCATATTTTTTCTTCCATCATCTTCAGAAATTTGAGCTCCAATGAATCCCAAGCTTCACCTACGCTCCCATCCATCTTGTTCACAAGTTTTGGGCCTCCTGCCCACTATTTTGAATCCTCTCCTGGAGCGGTCAGTCATTACACTTCCTTTAATGTGTATAATCTTCTAAAAACTTTTATTTATCTCTATCAGATCGCAATCATGCTTTCCATTAATTTGCATATTAAGTTTTCCCATGTATAAGCATAATTTATCATTAAACTAAGGGATTTGAGCATTCTAGAGAAATAGTAATTGAGCCATAATCATGGAAATGAGTTTGGAAGGTTTAATATGATTATATAATATGTATTAGTCCCTTTCAATTTCTTTTATCATACCTAATACGTTTCTGTTATGAATTTCAAGCTAAATTGTACACCCTAGCTAGATCACTAGTTAAATTTGATTGGTTTAGTTGTTTCTTCAATTATTGGAGTTATATTAAGTCAATTTCAATTATTCAAGTATTTATGTGTCAATAAAAGACCTCACTATCCATACATACTCTTAGAACAAAAAATTGTTGAGGCGTATAGTTTTTTGGTAGCATCAAGTGCGTAGGACTTCCCTAGGCCAAAATTACCTAACATTCCCAAATCACTCATAAATTCCCTAAAATTTTCCAGAACTGACCTGAAATATCTTGAACATTATTTAATGCTATATAAATTTCATAAAACATCATTGCGCCTTTCCCCAAGCCCCTGGTTGAAAGGACTGAATAAGTCTTCCTAGTTCCACGGTTGGGTTACCCAAAAGCGTGGGAGTAGGTTTCTGCATAGTGGACTCTGGAAAATAAATGGTACTTGATATAAATGTGTTAGGGAAGATTAATTCAATGTTATGAAACTTAATTTGGTTGATTCCCTCTGCTTGTTTCCACACTTACTAATTTCTTAGCAAAATACCTCATTTTCCTAGTCTAAAGTTTTACTGAGTGTCTGTAAGTGTCATATCAGAAATTTTAATTAAGTTTGCAGAAATATTAGTGATATGATATGTATATCAGACTTTGGATCATTATAGTGGTATTAGAGAATGGTACTCCATACGTTCTTGTGATAATCATTGATGGGTCCAAAATACAATTCAGATTCTAAAAGAAAGATTCCCCAAGAAGAGGAAGTTGAATCTGTGGAAGGGAGATTCCATGGGGAAAAAGATGAGAATGATGAGTTTTGAAAATTTGTGAGGAAAATGTTGAAATTTATACAAGACATTTCAACGAGCATCATACAGTCTGGTCAAGAGACCTGAGAATTCCTAGCTAAACAACTGGGAGTTAAAGATGGAGAAGGGAGTAGCATTGGTTCCCAATGTGAAGAGAGGAAGTGTTGATGTATTTTTAACTTCAGAATGTATTCACTTGTATATCTTATGTATTGTACACCGATGTTTATTCTAGGAAGTATTTATAATGTAATTGAGTTATGTCATGCCCCGATGTTCCGATCGAGAGATTCAATAATGTAAACAAGTCATTTTTCAGGTATTTCTTGTTTTTGGGGTAGCAGGGTCTGTCAAAAGTATGCAGTGTGGGTACTCGTTGGATGCAAAATCAAATTCTGCATCCAACGAGCTCTCCCGATCGAAATTTGAGTAAAAACACAGGGAGATATGTCGAAAATACGAACACAAAAAGTAGTTTTTTTCTTTCTTCCTCCAAAATTAAGTAATATTATTTTATTATTTTAACCATTATTTTATTATTTTAACTATTATTTTATTATTTTCCTTAGGAGGCCCATTTTAGACCCCAAAATTCCTCTAATGGTAGGTTTTGTTATTTTCCTTCGCAACTAGTATAATTTTGTTTATGAATTGTTTAGCTTTGTTTTTATAATCGTTCATGTTTTCTGTAGTTTAGATTTCAATTTAAAATTATGTTGAGCATGTAGGTTCTTTTTATTAAATAGCAACCGGTTGTATTTAAGATAGCTTTCAAGTTCTATGCAAAGTCTTTCGATTCATAGATTAAATCTCTTTGATTAGTTATAATCTCACTCTGTTTGTTCCAGTTTTTATCATGAATTTGCTTAAAGAATATGTTAGTTTGTTTTGAATTATGAAATTATTTTAGGTCATATTACTATGAAATTCAATCATTAAAGTAGGGTTGCTTTCTGTTTTACATTACAGTAGTACATGCATAGGGTAGCTGCTCCTCAATAAAAGCATTTAAATTTATTATCTCCTTCAAGTTTTAACATTTTCGTTAAATAGACTATCATACAGACAGTCTGTTCCACCTTTTATACAGGCCTCCATTTCCACCTGTTATACAATCGCTCATTCAGTCCTATGTGTTTTTAATTCGTTTCAAAGTTTATCTTTCTAGTTTTTCGATTCTATCTGAATAGTAATGATTAGATAATGTTTATATTTTCTTTTAAATACCTTTAGAAAATATTGTTTAATACTTCTTGTTAAAACTCATTTATCCTTCCTCTTTCTTTTATCTTATGCATAGGAATGATATTATGTAAAGTAACTCATCTTACTAATCTGTAATTGAGCCTTTAATTCAAGTTGTTCCTTTAGTTTTAAATTACATTCATTGAGGGATCAGATGTTTATAATTTGTTCTTTCAAATTATACAATTGTGAAAAGGATCTATAAGATAGAACTCAAATCATCTTTGTGAGTTTTTTGTTTGTTTATAAACTATGTATGTCCTTATATAGTACTTTGTAAATAGGAGTCACTTGTATATAAACAATCATGTTTGCTATTTCCTGTAACTGGACATTTCTCAGTTTGCACATTTTTGTAGAGATAAAACTAGATTTAATTCCCTTTAGTTTTTATACTTCTTTTGAGAGCCATTTTGATACCCCTCCTACCCCAGTTCCTATTACGGTAAAGGCCTACCCTCAAAATAATCGAGAGTGGAACTAAGATAATTTAGTTAGTGTATGTATAGTTTCTATTTGGTCATTGTATAGTTAAATTCTTCTCAATATAGTCATTTTCTCAATTAAAGATCAATCTCTCTAGATAGAATGGTTTATTGTCATAACACTGTTTATACCCAAACATTTATAAATAGTTTGATGTCACTTTTGTTTTCATTAACTTCATTAGGTCCTTATAATTTCAACTTAAGATCTTTAGCTTATTACTACGACATTCTCTACCTTCGCATATATTTTGTAGCAACTTTAAGCCTACTAACCCCGGTTGATAATTAAATATTAGGTAAATTATTCAAGACAATATTTTTCCCAACACGCACCAAGTTTGAGGCTCATTTAAGCCGCAAAGATAGATGATGCATCCAACATCAAGTTGATCGCCATATCCTGATTGGAGATGTGTTGTATCATCGAGGCATCAACGCCATATTACGTCGTTTCCTCACTCACGACGAGGCTAAAATGGTCCTTAACGACTGTCACAGTGGAGCCTACGGTGGCCACCTCTTGGGTTTGGAAACCGCTCAAAATATTCTACATGCCAGATATTTTTTCCATATATCTTCATTGATTTCATCAAGGCAGTCAAACGCTGCCGCAGCTCTCAGCTCTTTTCCCCAAAGGCAAGGACTCCCCCTGCGCCTTTACACCCCGTGGTCACAGTCGGTCTCTTCTATAAATGGGAAATCAACGTCATGACAATCATCCCTACCTCTAGAAATGGCCATAAATACATTATTGTGACCATTGATTACTTCACCAAGTGGGTTGAGGCCATTCCCACTTTCGATTGCAAAGGTGAAACGGCGACGCGATTTTTCTTCAACCACGTCATTTCGCATTTTGGTGTTCCCCAAAAGCTAGTATTAGACCATGGTACACATTTTGAAGACATTATTTGGGCTGAACTTTCAACCATGTTGAATTTCAAACATCAATTCTTATCCTCCTACTACCCCCAGGGCAATGGCCAAGTCGAAGAGGTCAATAAAATCATCAAGACCATGCTTCAATGGATGGTGGGAAATCACAAAACCAATTGGAACCATGTGTTATTTTCTTCCCTATGGGCCTACCGCACTTCCATGAAGACCGCCACTGGCTTCACCCCCTTCCATTTGGTCCATGGCATAGAATCATTACTCCCTATAGAGTGCCAAATCCCATCATTTTGCCTCATCATGGAGCTACTTCCCGATACTACGCCTTTGGAAGAACCCCTCCTCCAACTAGAAAAAATTGATGAGGACCATCGAGCTGCTCTCCAAGCCATTGAAGCAGCCAAAACCTGGTCAAATTCCCATTATGACTCCCATGCCCACCCTCGCACCTTCAACAAAGGCGATATGGTCCTATTTTACGACCAAGCCACCGATAAATTGGGAAAAGGAAAGTTTGAGTCAATGTGGTTCGACCCATATGTTGTCCACCACTACCTTGGAAAAGGGGCATACATTCTTGTTGACTCTAATGGACAACTCTTGGAGAACCCCTGTAACGGGCTCTACCTTAAGAGATTTTATGCTTAACATCACCAATCAGTCACTTGTAGCATAATTTTGTCCTTTTTTGTTTTACACATTTCTTGAAGTGAGTCTTACATCTTGTTTCCTTGACTACTCCAAATGGATCCTACCTCGTATCGATACATTAGATTTGTTGACGGAGCAAGCAGATGGTCTCCAAATCTCACCTCGACTTCATGGGTCATCTATTCCCCATCACATGAGTTGATCCACATTGATAGATTATGTGTGGGAATTGCAACCAACAACCAGGCTGAGTACGATGGTGTCATAGGCCTCTTGGCCGCCACCCTCCAATTGGGTATTTGCCACCTCGATGTATTCTTATAATCCTAGCTTCTTGTCTCCCAGTTGAATAACCACTACCGAGTACGCGATCCCTGCCTCTTTAGAAAGTTCCTGCGCACTAAACAGTTGGTGAGAACATTTGAATCCATCACATTCACACATGTTCCCAAAAACCTCAATAGCATAGTAGATCAAATGGCTAATGACATTCTAGAATGGCATATTCATCATCGCATATAGGAATCATATAAAAACTACATCATAGATCATCATATATAAACATGCATACATATGTAACATACATCATCTAGGCATTTTTCAAATCATAACAAGACTCGCACATAAAAACCATAAAAGCGCATCCATGTGCGTCAAAAATAAATATATATATAAATCGCATGTCCAATTATGTCTAGTACAAAATGACAAGCTACATAAGCATTCTCAGCTACATATACATCGCGATACAAAAATCCTAAGTGTACCAACACACTAGGAAAAGCTCCACTAGCTGCTAATCAGAGATGGATCAATCCTCATCCTCCTCTAACTTGATATCCTCCTCATCAGAGGTATCATCATCCTCCATAGCTACGTCCACCTGCGCCGCTGCTCGTATATACTCGGCAACCACGACGATCCTCTTCATTAGAGGAATCCATTCTGGAGGTACCTGGTGGCAGAAAGCAATCAGATCATCATCTAGGTGCTTCCAACCATCATCAATAACCCCCTCCAGTAGCCACTCCACCTACGGCTGAAGATCATCCAGATCTTGTCGCTCCTGATGGGGATCCTGCGCGGGTGGGTCTGGTCCTGCAATTATGCCCATCCACCGTTGGTAACCTACCACTGAGAGGGATAATATCTGCACATGCATACAAATATGTCATTAGTCCACGCATATAATCAGCTAACTATCAACTAGATAAAGTACTCTATGTATGAATGTAAGCACAAAAACATCATGTATACATACCAGCTGGTCCCCGAGCTTGACCTGGAGGTCAGGGAATATCTACATCCACATGATAGTCCATCCCATCATAGGGGTAGTCCTCAACGACTACCAGGAGCTATCGTCGTTGATCTAGCAGCTCCTGCATAAAGAAGCGGCCCACAATGCCGCCTTGCTCGCACACCACCGGCACATCCACATCTCCCGCGGCCCACTCTCCCACACCACTGTATGTGGACAAAGAGTCGGTACTCTCTCAAAAAAGAAAGCACACAAGAAGGAGGAAAAGCATAACTCCCTGCCAGATGTCTTTGCATGGTTCAACGCATGCCAAACTGCAAGAAAATACATCTGGGCCCATCCGTAGTAGGTGCCCCCCATGGCACTCTCCACCATTTGGAGCTGCCCTCTTGATATCTTGTGGTTCCCTGATGAACCCAATATGTGCAGCACCATCACTACGACGGCTCATGTGGTAAGGTACTCAATATCACTAAGTAATATGTGTGACCCACGCACATACGCGGAGCCATAGCAGTGCCTCTCATAAAGCTCATCTAGAATCTCCCCACGAGAGAGATTTGGCACCAGCTTGCCAACTACTCCCAACATCGGGAGCCTAGTCAAGAAGTATTCGTCTCGCGGTGTAATATCCACATGCTGCCCCTGTATAATGAAAACTTCCTTCGTAGCATCCCAAAATCTCACTAGTGTGTCAAGCAGCAAGCACAAGCTCTTCATCAAGGGGATCCGCATAAATTTGAGTAGCCCACAATGGGCTAGTGCGCCTCGCACATTTGCATCCTACAGAGCCTTCTCTCATAGATATTTGCAATCCTACTCCCTCCATACAGCGTGAGCCATCCTGCACAAACACCAAACTCATGTTAGCCTCAATAGCAACAAAAACTCACCCCAGGACTAGGTCGCACCTTCTGGACGAAAACCAGCAATCAGGTTGTACATTTAGGCCAGAAAAATGTGACTGCGTCGCACTTTCAAGCTAGACAGAAGCAACTCCAAGTCGCACCTTTCTTCCCAATAGGAGCGACCATCTAGTCGCTTCTGTACGCCTAGCAAAAGCGACCTAGTCATTGGTTTAGCCTCAAAATGAGTGACCCAACTCAAGGAAGCCCTAGCAGGATAGTAAAGGCTCTTGGATGAGCAAATTAGAAAACTAAACAACTGAAAAAGATGAGTTTTGCAAGAACTCTTACCTGCAACTCACAGTTCAGAAAATCGTCGGTCAAAATGTAAGAAATCAGCAAAAGAAGTTCGGGGCCCTCCTCTCCAACTCAGCAATGAACAGTGACAATGACACTTGTCATGTGTTCCCCACCTATTTATAGGCATCATTAGGTCTATTTTTATTTCGAGCATAGCAGAGCCGTCTGGAGTCCATTTGGGACGTCATTCGCACCATCGGTTTCAGTTTTTCATCCTCTATATTTTGATGAGACCAGTGTCTCGTGTTTAGTAAGTGACTTTCTCGGCCATTTCCTAGACATTACCTTAGTTTACGTGCCATTGGCATATAACTGTCTCTAGACCTGTACTAAGATCGTATGTAGTCTAGTCCGTCCACCACAACTTATGTGGGTTTCTGGATTATTTCCTAGAGGTCTCCTCAATTTGTGTTCCTCCCCACAAATCTTCCCATCCATGTATTAGCATGTTCAAGAGCCATCTGCTCCATCCATACTGCATGGTTGGTAACCTTTGACCACCTTTCACCATCCCACTAGGGAGCACCACTAGTGCCCCCTGGCTTGGTTGACCATAACAGATTTTCTGTTAAGCTCTTTTTTTACTCCTAAACTAATGAAAAGATCGTTGAGTGCATTTGCTTCCTTTCTCACTCGCTAAAGTACTAGAAAGGGCATCTACATAGCCTCGTTTATCTCCTTTTTAGAATTGTGTAGTCTACCATACGAAAAGGACCACCTCAGCATACTCACGCCAGGAACATTTCCCTATGCATCCTTTTATGCTTTCCCGGGCATTGGGACTGAACTCTATGAAAAAACTCATCACGAGGTTTCTTTAACCTCTTTTCCAGCCTTCTCATCAAGAAAATATCATCGAGAAAACTTGGTTTCATTCATGCTCATAAAAGTATTTGAATGACCATCTAGTCAGTACAGGTTTAACCTTTTCCAGCCTGATTGGACTACCAATGGTAAATAAGTCTCCCATCCCCTAAAAAGGATGGGTGAGCTCTCCTATGTACAATTTTATTCTTTTTTGGGCACATGAGACTATCAACGAAAAAGAGACCCCATTGGAATCTTCTTCATGCTTTTAGACTATCTAAAATTGAAAGCACCATCAAGCATTTAGTTTCTCAGGCTCGCAAAAAATCCATGAGATCGTGCCATAAGGGTGTCTTTAGGCGCCACCCCATGTGTTATAGTTTGGAAGCATTCCCCCTTTGGGTCGGCTTTGTTCAGAGTACTCTACAATGAGTCTTCCTTGGATCCCACGAATATCACACATATTATCTACCCCACCCCAAGCATTTCCCATCTACAGTTACATTCCCGGTATAACAGCTATAATCCCCCTCCCTTGAGTCAATTTAATTTGCTTCCAGTTCATCCTTGCCGTCGTACTCTAAACAAAGGAATTTTGAGTCCCCCATGATTCCCTTACCCAGTTTCCCCATTTAGTGTGTCAGTCCCCACATTGTCTCACATCTTTCGTTATCTCCCTCACACTTCTGGTCAAGGAAACATCATCACCTTGGTCAGTTGCAGGTCTCCCTCTGTCAACGACAACACATCTATTCCAGAGGATAGACCTAGAGGTCTGTTGTTCAGGATAAAGCACCCTTGTAACCTAGGGTATGGGTACCAACTTACTACTAACTTGCATACAATCAACTTTACCAGAGAATGGAAAAGGAATAGGAAGAAAGTCTTGACTTACCCGATTACCAACGATTGATCCAAGCTTGATCCTCCCACTCCTTTTCTCTCTAAAGCTTCCAGGGATGCACCTCTTCACCTGCAAAGACTAAATCCTTCAAGTAATATCTCATGCATATATATATATATATCATAAGTTAGATGAACATTATATCAAACATATAATCAAATCTATTCATTAACCAAAATACATGAAATAGATTCAACACAAGATTGGAAGAAGAATTCTCTTTATTAACAATCGATGAATGAGATAAGAGTACAACCCAGCTTCTGAGACAAGGATTCCTCTGCAACTAAAGGAATATGAGTTATGCTGCTCCAATATTCTGAAGATATACCACCAACATAACTTTTCTCTCCAAAATTGATTCATTAGTCCCCACCCCAAGGCCTCTAATTATACTTAGGGAAATAGAGTAGTTTTGAAGGTTAGGATGGTTAAGATAGTTGGGATAGTTATGGATTAGGACCTAACTAATATTAACTAATCTCGTTTTATATTTTTTAAATTCGAAACAAGGTGTACGCGACTATTAATATAGGCAAACCACGTATGACACGCGAGTTGCTGGAAGGAAACCCGCGTATGCAAGTGTACACGGGTTGCAATGAAAATACTCGCATATGATACGTGAGTTGCAATGCAGATAGTTGTGCATGCAACTCAACACTTAGAAAATATATATATATAGCTGGTTTGAGGGTAATGCATCCCAGGTCATGCCCATCTATAGTGTTTTGGCAACTTCAATAATAATTTGTCCTTTTGTGTGCCAACATAAAGAATGTCAGCACTCGAACAAAGAAGTACCATTTGGGATGATAACAAATACCAACCCACAATTAGTCACTTGATTACAATGGATTTTGTGTAACTCACATCCCAATCGTCTCAACAAGAAGGAACATCTTGTACTTATCAAATGACAAATTTAATTACTATCTGCCCTAGCTCCTAGGAGATAGAATCTACTATAAATATTAAGGTAAATTTCCCCTTTGAAGCTTCCATATTGCAGCCTTGCAATCTCAACCTGAATTGGAAAGACAACAAATTAAAGAGATGTAACATCCCCTTTAGAATGACTAGAAAAATTTGCTAAGTATCCTCCTAATGTGCTCGCTTTCTTGGATTTATATTTATGTTGAAACCCACTAGTTCATTTACAGTTTTCATTTTGAAGGCTATTTCTTAGACTGTCTAGAATATCACTATCTATTTTGTTTGTGTTTCAAGGTGAGTGTGACCATGTTTACTTCAAAATTCAAGGCTAGAATTCATATATCGTATTTTGCTTGGATTATTACTTGGATCAAGGGTGAATACTTCAGAATTTTCCCATTGCACAATTACAGCAATGATGAAAATTTGGAAGATTACATTTATCATCGACTTCTAAGACCCCAAACGTACCAACAACAAAGATACTAATTGCAACAGTATAGCTGATTTCAATAACTACAATAACAAAAAACACAACAGTGATTAGTATGAATCTCTGACCAGATGTAACTCACTTGTCTTAATGAGTGAGGGTTTGTACTAATTGATGGACGTAGTTGGAATCCCCTAATGGTAGTCCCAGGTGGTAAGAAACTCTATATAAGAGATGAAACACAAAAGAAATTCCAAACACCAGAAAGGGTTTCAATAACATCAATGTCTTTTATGCATTTATGCAAACTACTAGCCAGTTTCAATAGCCTCAATGTCTGACACTAGACAGTTGATCTAGACTATGGAATTAACAAACTGTTACATAAAAAACTGCTTTAATTCGTTAATCACATCTCTTTGGCCATGCATTTCTTCTTCTATTTCATCATTTTTTTCTTGCACTTTGTCATTGGCTCTTCTTGTTCTTTTGTGCATAACAAACGGTTTGTACTCTAAAGCTAGAACTGAACCAAAACTACTATGGAATTTCAATGGAAAATGATTCATATATACATGTTAGGATTCATGTCCTGGCATATTTGTGTCGGGCTCATTTCCTCCTGACACTTTTTTCCCTGCTTGTTTACAGTCCTTGTCCTGAATGACCTCTGACATTTAATGTCCTTATCTTTCTCCTAGCCTTCCTCTACCTCTGTTTTAACCATTGATTCTATCTTTTCTCTGTTTTTCTCCTTACAACTTTGGAAAATGTGGACCTAGTTATCTATCACCTTGCAAAGCTTATTGTGACTTTATTTGAACCAATACCATTCATAGATTGAGTGAGAACTAAATAATACTTATGTTGTTATGATTTTTTAATATGTATAGATAATTTGAAAATTCCATATTAGTATTTTTATGGCTTTGAATGGGCATTGGGCAGTGAGATGAATACAAATTTTCTTGCGAGGAGTATGATGACCTTATTCTATATTGAAATGGAAGTATTAGAATGTATTACTTTCAAATGTTTGATTTTTGGTTTTAGTCTTTACCTTTTAACCCACAATTTTGTGTTTCATTTGCTTGCATGAGATATTATAGTCTCACTCTAAGGCATTAACGTCATTTTGGTCATAGCTTCAACCTCAAATTTTATTCTACCATACAAGTTCTATTATCACCATTGAGAGCTTAGTTTGATGCTCTTGAGCTTACATAAGATAATTTTCTTTACTCCTGCTTTTCCATTGTACACTGAATAGGTGAAATTTGAAAATATGTTCCTTGTGTACGTTGCACTAGACATGAAAATTAGTGCACCCTTCGTGCTTAATGAGCATTCATAAGCTTACATACTTCACTTTCTCACACTTAGTTGTTGTCATGCAGTATTGGCCACAATTTTGACCTTTGGTGCCATCCCACATCTTATATATATGATAAGATGAGATAAGTATAATAATTTTGGATAAATGATGACAAAAGTATGTCAATAGGTCTAGAAGAGTACATAATATATAAATTACAAGGTGGGAATGAAAAATCATATCCTAGATCAAAAGAAATGAATGTGTTATAGCTCTAACCTGTGCTACTAATTTGGTTGTGTAAAGAGCACAAGGCCCTGACTATAGCTATAGATGCAAGTTTCGAGAGAAAAATTTGATGCTATCAGCTAATGTCTTTTTTGTTTCTATCTTGGTTGAAGGACATGATACTCGGATTTAATGGGGGAATGGAATTTCCTAATTCTCTTTGGAAACCAAACATTTAAAACATCTTTTATTGGCTTAATGGTGTTCTGTGGTTCCTTCTCAACTAAATGATATATTACACAGATTGTGGTCATAAGATGTAGCTAACATTTTTGGGCAACAAAATTCTCAAAGAACTTTCCAATATACAAGGATTTGAATGATTGATGACGTCAATAAACTTACATCAGCTTAAGAGTTATGAAACATAATTTAGTAATGAATGTTGAGGTACAATAATGGAGGTTTGGTCTAAACGCCTTCATTTTCAAATTCTTTATATTTTGCAAAATCCAATTAGCTTCATAAGGTTAAGATCACCATATTTATGTAAAGGTTATGTTACTGTCATCAGTGGCTAGATATTACTATTCCACTATAATGGTAATCATAACATGTAAAACATCACTACTTCTATTAGCTTATCACATTGGGTAATAGAACTTTCTATGATATTAACAAGTTGATTGGTGTAAGTGAGCCCTTATTACAAGTACCTAGTAAGCTTTGGCATCTTATAATAGAAATGGGATTAGTACTCATAATACATGTGTTATCCAATTCGATTAGGCTACATTGACATTAAATGCTAACCAGTAATTGATATTGGTAATGGTGTAACATGATGACTATAATTGATCTCTTTCTTATCTATAAGTACATCTATTACTTGTATTAAGCTCTTATTATCGCTAAGCTCTTTATTCGTAATGAATGTGTAATAAATACTCACTTGATTAGCTCACTACTATGTAAACACAATCTATTCTCCTATGTCCATGTATTTTGTATTAGTGTGATTACTGGTCTCTGTAAGCGGTACTTGTTATGATTTACTAATATCTAATGAACAAATATAGTGATAGTGATGGCTATAATAGAGCCAACTAAGCATGAAACATGGTATCAACTAGCTTATGTGTGTTGATATTTACATGGGTATGTAATATTCCCATAGGTAGGGAGGGTATAAGAGTCATAACACCTCTGTAATGACAGTTATCTTAACCCCATTGCTATAAGTTTCTTGTTTATGTTTTAATCTAATATGCTTCTGTAATAACTGTTTTTTATACCACATTATTTCCCTAATTGAGTCAGTAAGGATCATAGTGAGAAAGCAACAAGTAGACTAAGTAAGCATAATAGAAACACGATATGAGCTTCATATTTATTTCCATTACTTCTATTGTTTTCTGTATGGATTCCTATTACTCTCATAACCTTTTATGTATTATTCATTACTTAGGCTACGTGTTCATTGAAACATGAGATTCAAACCCTTGGTAACAGGTGATTCCCATTGAATAGGTAGAGAATTATTCTCATAAGATAAAGCAATGCATATAAGTTATTTGTATATTATAGAAGACACTATTTAAGTGTGCATCCCATACATTTATCCTGTATCCATATTCATGTCTTTAGTGAACCTATTACTACTACTTGATCAATGGCTACCAAACTAGTTATATATAAGAAGCACATTGTATAGTAAAACAAAATATAGTTTATGAAAATGATCAAATGTGGTGTAGAAAAGAAAAGAATATAAATCTTTTATTTGAAGTGCATGCTTGGTGCTCAAAGAAAACCCAATGTCCATATTCAATCACATTCAGACTTTACAAATAATAAAACAACTATTAAAACCTTTGTCACTAGCATTTCTGAAATTTTAGAAGAAATAAAGCCTCAATATATATACTGGCCTAAATGAATATTGATTGCCTCCTATGTTGGGCCTTATGGGCCTTATTGTTTTTATCTTGTTATGATGTCTTGACCTTGATACCTTATCTTGTTATGATTTCTTGACCTTGATACCTTATCCTTATACCAAATACAAGTGTGTAACACACATGATTGTAGTCCTTGTCTTGAAATACATTGACAAGTGCATCAACATTCGAGTGGACTTTGGCATCCTTTTCTATGGAATCCAATGCTTCAGCATTCCTTCCCTCTGATATGAAGAGCTTGCAGAGAGAAAATGCTAATTTATCCATCATAAACAATCTGGTTTTGTGGACGCATGGAAGAGCTATATTAAGTATATATACCATGAGTGGGTAAGCCCAAAGAAAATTAAGCATATTGTCACAAGATTTTAGTTTTTTAACATACATTTTTGGATGTATCCTTTAGGGTAGATGTCTTCTATTTTCCACATGCAAACACAAGAAAATAAAAACTAACTTCCTTCCTTTAGTTGTAAAAGTTATACTTCCATCCTCTAGTTGTGTGTGATGAAGCATGTCAGCCACTCATGTATGGTAGGCCTCT
Source organism: Pseudotsuga menziesii (assembly GCA_001517045.1). Classification (NCBI taxonomy): domain Eukaryota; kingdom Viridiplantae; phylum Streptophyta; class Pinopsida; order Pinales; family Pinaceae; genus Pseudotsuga; species Pseudotsuga menziesii. Next base: position 565,228 of record LPNX010257014.1, on the reverse strand, counting down.
TATGTTCTCCATAAAAAATAGTAGACAAGTGAGAAGAAATGTATGTATGTCATCTTCCATTTATGAGAAGTGGAGGTATCCTTCACTTATCAGATGGTGGAAGTTCAACCCATGAATCTGATTTATGCAGTGGCCAGGGAAACGGTTGTAGGTATTAGCACTACTGTTAACCTGAAAAATACCTCACTCAGCTCTACATGGCCTACACCACCCAAGGACACCCATGCACGACCCTCATTTCACCCCGTTAGACCCCCACACCCTCAAAAAGGATTAAGAATGAGCAAAAGGGCTTAAAAACCCCAAAAAAGAGCCTAAATAGATCTCCTAGGGGCTAAAGCCTCCAAAAGGGGGCTAAAACCCCTCAAAGGAGCTAAAGACCCTGAAAGGAGTTAAAGATAGGGCGGAAGGGGCTAAAATCCCAAAAAGGGGCTAAAGCCCCAACCAAGGGCTTAAAACCCTAAAAATCCCCAAAAAAGCTATAAATAGAGGAGTGGGGGTCACTCTCAAATCACTTCTCCCTTGCATACTGTTATGCTACTCAAGTGGATTACTTAAGACCCTTTGTCTCTCAAGCCACCCACACTCCCTCTCCTCCATCTTCCATTGATCCATAGCTCCCCCATCCAAGAGAGGTGCTTCTCCAAGCTAGGGCATGGTGGCCCATTCCATCCAAAGAGAAGGTATATCAGTGTTCTCTTCTGTATTTGCTTTAGTAGTTTATTTTCTTTCTAATCCATGGTTTATTTGCAGGTTTATTGCCTAACTTGTTTTGCAGGTATTTTGGTTTCTAACATGTTGTTTCCAAGTAGCTGGAGCTAAACCCTAACAGTGTTTGCAAAGGGGTTTCCATCCATTTCTCTTCTTTCTATTCTATTTTGCTTTCTATCTGTTTTTACTACATTTCACCACCAGGAACCTACCCTTCTGTCCTATAGATGGAAGGTAGCCATTCCTACCCTGTAGCAAGGGAGAAATCCCTGCTACAGAACTGGTGACCATACCAGGTCACAGGTCAATCCCACAGGACCCCTGTGTCTGTTTTCAAAATTTCACGTTTTTGTTTAGGTTTTTGCCCTAGGTTAATTTTTCTGTTGAATCTAGTTTAAAATCTTGTTTATTTACATTTTATGTTACTACCGAGCCTCCACAAGGCAAATCTGAGTCCATTTGGCCATAGTACAAGTTACTGTTGGCCGGATATGACTCAGGGTCAAAAAATCTCACCTTCTAGAGTAGGTTGCACTTATCGGACCTAAATAGGGGACCAAGCCGCTCATTTGGGCCTCACAGGTGCGACCAGGTAGCCCTTTTACCCCCGAAAGGTGTGACCCCCTTAAAAAAGACAGCCCGCTTCTGTCTGCAAAATCTAAGCGACCCCCTCGCCTGTTTCTAGAAAAAATTGGCGACCCCCTCGCCACATTTGACCCGAAACGTGTGATCTGTCACTCAGAATTGGGTTTTTAATAATTAAGGACTGTTACTGCGGCCTAGTTGCCTTTGTCCATCTGAATTGTTTATTTCTGTTTATGTTTATATTAATCACAATTTCATGTACAAAACAAAGTGTAAATTAAAAATTTAATGGGTTAATGAATATAGTTTGACTAAAACTCACCTAAAATCAACAATCTTGCTTACCCTTCCTCCTCTACCCAGTCATCACCCTTCGAGGTATTCTGGGATAAGACGAAGGGCACAGCTCATATAGTAATAGGTACTTCACCCAATATTGTTTGAAACCACTAAAAATGGGTGACTTGGAAGGTGGAGGGGTAGAGAAGGAGGGCTTCTCACGACACTCAGCGTCCTCCCTGTTGACCAACCTGGCATCCGGGAGGTGACCTGTGGATCTATGGATGGGCTTAGTACCTTTATGTTGATAGCCCAGCACCTTCTCCTGGTTGAATAAGGATATAGGTGTAAGGTAGTCACCTAGTCAGGCTATCACAATTCAGGATAAAAAATGGTATATGTCTACAAAATTTCTGTTTATTTACTGCTTTCCACAATGATATGAACTCTGCGAAATATTCATAAACCATTTGCAGCCACCAAATAATAGAAAAACAAAAATACATACACACCATACCATGTAAATCAACCCAACTCAGTTCATGACGCTGAGAGAGCCACTAAAATTTACAAATTTACACTAAGTCAAAAATCTATAGTATTTGAGGACATAAGTCCCTGACTGCCTTAACTGTGGGAAGTATTTGGGCTCAGCTCAGAAACTCATTGTGAGGAGTACCACGGGAACCCTAAAGTAGCTGGTCGTTGAGAGGAATTGCCAAGCAAAACGGGCAACGACCCCTACCAATTGAGTAGAACGCCCATGAGGAAAAAGCGTAGCACTGTCTTCTGGCAGTCTTGGTGGTCGAGTGACCACCTGCAGCCAATAGGAAGCCATTGAAACTGGGGTCCAAAAAATCATCTCCACCAGTTTGATACACAAATCTAACACAATTGATCCCTCATGCTCTTCCTCACACCTAAGAGGCAAACCACCACAGTTCGAGTCATTAAACTGACATCGTCGAGACCACTCTCGACAACCTCCCACACCATCAGAGGGCCACATAGGCTCTGATTCAGATTCAGACCCATATCAGTCTGAACCAGACCTGCATATTGCACCATCAAGCCCCATGGTTGGTGCAAACCTGGATCCATTTTTCGGCATAGCAATTGCTAGTGGACCCATGTCCACACCACAAACTATCACCAACAACCCTGCAAGTAGCCCCAGCATGCTTATGCAAACTGTGATAAGTCAGCTGCCACTACCCATAGTGACCAGCCAAGTTATCCCACCTGCAACACATGGGGGCAGTGGCCCTTCCACATACACTACCCCTCCTATCACACATGGGGGCAGTGGACATTCCACATACACTACCTCTCCTGTCACACATGGGGGTAGTGGCCCTTCCACCCACACTGTCCCTCCCACCACACTTGGGGGCACTGTCCCATCCACAATGGTGCCACAAGTACCCCCAGCAATGCAGATGCATTATGCATCTATAAACCCCAAAACCATGGCTTCCCCATCTCACATCAACTTGGGGTCAAACCTCCCTTTCATTGCACATCTCAACTTGCCTGATTTGGATCAGTTAACAAATGACCCCATCCGCCATCAAACTTTTTGGCCTCCCATGCCAACCAAACTGCCCTCAGATATTCCCAAGTTTGAAGGGAAGGCAGGGGAGTGCCCCCAAAACCACATCATGATGTTTCATCTATGGTGCTCATCAAACAGCATCGTAGATGATTCAATCGGGCTAAGACTATTCCAACGCACCCTCATAGGTGCTGCAGCCAAATGGTACATTGAGCTACCACAAGTCAAGTGCCCAGATTTCAACTCCCTGTCTTTCATGTTCCTGCAATATTTCCAACTCCCCGTTAGATATGATGAAGGGGTGGATATCTTGTTATCTTGCGCCAGAACACTGCGACTCACATAACCGACCACATCCATGAGTGACGGTGATGCCGTATTTTGTGTAAGATCTAACTTGATGACAGGATCTTCCTAGACTGGTTCCTCAAAACCTTGCTCCCACCTATAGCAAAGGACGTCTCATCCGAACATCCCCAATCCAAAGAGGAGAACATCTTGAAAGCCTAGCAGTTTGATCTGATTTATGCATAGTATGGGTTCCTTTACACTGTCATCCCAGATGCTCCCCGTGCAGGCACTTCTCACCAGGATGCACCGGGGGAATCCCATGCTACAAATGGAATCATAGGCTCGGTCTCTCACCAACCACAGCATTGTCCAGCACCACCTGCAGTACCACCACAACCAAGCAACAATGCTAGTGTTTCCTACCAAAACCAAACTCCGGACTATGCAAGAATGATGTCCCAGTCCGGAGCCACAACTTCTTATGCACAACCTGCACCACCGCAGCAGGCTCAAGCCTTGGCTTGGCCAACACAGCAATACGCGGGGAAAATGCCCACATTTGTGGCACTGCCACCCACCCAAATCTACTATGCATCACCAGTGCAAGCGGTTCAAGTCCCCGCCCCTACTCCACCCGCTCCATTGGGACAGGTGTTTGCACAACAAAACCATCCCAACCAGCTAACCCCCAATAATCAACAAGGGAAAGCTAGGAATAATTGACCCCGGAACCAAGGCAATAATCAACCACAAGGAGGCGGTTAACAACCAAACCCTCCCAACAATGCCGCTGCAAATCGGCCAGCCCAAAATCCTCCATGACCAAATGCACCGAGATGCAACACCCCGTTGCGTACAAACCAACCATGCACACTCTGTGAGGTCTACAGACACTACAAATTCGAGTGTCCCTTCATAGGTCATGCTAATCAAGCCATTTAGAACGAGGTTCAACATCCCACCAACACAACGGACCAAGCCCAACCCAACCTGGCACCACAAGGACCTCCTCCTATGGTGCTTCAAAACCCATTACTAGTCCAAGGATTGGTGGCAACCACACCCCTTCCCCAACCAAATCCCAACACTCTGGGGGCACCTCCCATGGCAGAAATAGGTGTCCACCACCTGCTAGCTATGACAACTGAAGAGGTCAATCTGCAAACTAGACGAAATCAGTATGGAACCAACACCGAACCTGCTGACACACCAGCGGCATCAACGTATCAAACAGTCAATGCACCTCTTCAGTTACCCCTGTTCCTGCACCCCCCCATACACTGGGTTGCCAATAATGCCATGGCTAGAGCTGCTGTCAGCTACAGCATCGTGGATGATTTGGCCCAAACACCAACCACCATGTCTGCTCTTAAGGTACTCAAAACGTGGCCAACGCAGTAGAAAGCCTTACTAGCCACCCTTGGGGCCATAGACCCCTCCGACTCCAAGTTAATCACATTCGACATGGAGAATGGAGAACCGCGAATGCCATCAACCATTGCCTTTCAAATCCCGGTGTTTATCTGGAATTTGGTTGTGCACCGGTGCATAGTGGATGAGGGGGCATCCAGGTGCGTTATGTCTACCCAAGTTTGGAAAAAAATTGGATCCCCAATTCTGCAACTGTCCTCCACAACTCTGCAGGCTTATGATGGCCATCCCACTAAATCCTAAGGAATCCTCCCCCACGTCCCCATTACATTAGCCGGGAAGACAGTTCTAATTGACATAAAGGTTGTCAACACTCAATTGGACTATAACCTTCTCCTCAGAAGGAGTTATATGTATGCCATGAGAGCTGTCACATCAACTGTCTTCTGTCTCATGATGTTCCCCCACGAAGGGAAAATCGTGACGGTTGACCAACTTACTTATCACGATCCGCAAGGGCTAGCGGAACCCACCAATGTTATCCCTACGATCAATACCCTTGATCCACAAGGGATGACCACACACGCGAATGTTATCCCTGCGGTCAACACCATGGTTGACAACATACTAGCCTCCCCATTGTTGAATGTGGGATTTGGGTTGTTTTTCGATACCACCATGACGGATCCTTTCCCCTTAGTGTCACCACCACCAACACAAAACAAGACTATGAACTTGTGCATTCTTTCATCCAGCACAGTTGCACCCAAACAAAAACTGCAGTCGCAGCCCCAACCGTAACCACAACACCGTCCGCAACCGCAACATCAATAGCAGCCGCAATATCGTCTGCAGCTGCAACATCATCCGCAGCTGCAACATCAACAGCAGTCGCAATATCATCCATAGCTGCAGCATTATGCGCAGCCACAACCACAACCTCACCCCCACATACAGCCATCAGGGAGTTATCTGGGCTCCTCTCCAGTCCATACAATTCCCTTCCTTTTTCCCCCACCTGGTGTCATGAGCAAGCCAGTAATGTCCACCCTAAACCTACCCAACTTTACATTGGGAATTCCCATGTGGTATATTGATCCACTAGCTCAACCATCAATGCCCCAGGTATTCTTAACCCTCGTGCAACCCATTGCAATCGAGTCTCATCCTCCATCCGACCCGTAAAAACCAACCACCGCACCCGCACCCACACCACCCCACCCAAAAAGGGCCAAGGGAAAGAATGCGAAAGCTACTTCAGAACCTCGGCAGATCTCGCCTTGTGCCATCTGCGAGCAACAGGGCCATCCAACTCAGGGCCTATAACCTCAGCAGATCTCGCCTTGTGCCTACACCACTTGGGTTTCTAATCTTGTTCCCAAGAATAAAAAACAAGGTACCATCCGCGTTTGCATTGAGTTCTGTGATTTCAATGGGGCATGTCCCAAAGACAACTTCCCAACACCCTTCATTGATCAGATTATCGATGCATGCACTGGACATGAGGCCTTTTCCTTCATGTACGGATTTTCCGGATATAATCAAATTCAGATCCGGAAAGAAGATCATGACAAGACTGCGTTCACAACCCCGTGGGGCACATTCACATATCAATTCATGCCCTTTGGCCTGAAAAACATTGGAGCCACCTTCCAGCACGCCATGACACATTGTTTCCATGACCTCATTTACGTCATGTTGGTTTGTCTTGACAACCTCATTACGCAGTCACAAAAGCAAGTGCAGGGCATAGACTACTTACAGAAAGTCTTCCTACGATTTCACAAGTACGAAATCCACTTGAACCCTTTCAAGTGTGTTTTTCATGCCCCAACGAGCCGTCTCCTAGGGTTCATCGTGTCACACAAAGGAATGATCGATGATCCCTTGAAACTCCAAACGACTTTCCCTCTAACGTCACCCCTCTGAGTGACAATAGTACAACATGTAATATAGTCTTTTCCTTTTTTGTTTTACACATTTTTCAAAAGTGAGTCTTATGTATCATTTCCCCTCATTGCCCCAGATGGATCCTACCTCAGACCAGTATATGGGATATTCTGATGGAGTAAGCAAATGGTCTCTGAACCTCGCCTCGGCCTCATGGGTCATCTACTCCCCATCACACGAGTTGATCCATATCGACGAAATATGCGTGGGAGGTGCGACCAACAACCAAGCTGAGTATGATGGGGTCAATGGCCTCTTGGCCACCGCTCTCCAGTTAGGTATTCATCATCTCGATGTCTTCTTAGATTCCCAGCTGCTTGTTTCTCAGTTGAACAACTACTACCGAGTACATGATCCCTACCTCTTTAGAAAATTCCTGCGCACTAAACAGATGGTTAGAACATTTAATTCCATTACATTCACACATGTTCCTAGAAACATCAATAGTATAGCAAATCAAATGGCTAATGACATTCTAAATTGGCACATTCATAATCGCATATAGGAAACATACAACCATAACATCATGCATAATCATATCTAAAAATACACACACAAGTGTAACAATACATCAGCTAGGCATTGCATTTCACATCATCATAAAAAGACTCACATATAAAACCATAAAAGTGCATCCATGTGCGTCAAAAATATATATATATAAATAGATAAGTCGCATCTCCAAAATATGTCCAGTACAAAATGAGAAGCCATGTATGCTTTTTCAGCTGAATATACATAGCGACACAAAAACTCCTAAGTGCACCAACGCACTAGGGGCAACCCCACTAGGCTGCTAATCTAACTCAGACTCATCATCTGGCTCAGTATCATCATCTTCCTCAGAAGACTCATCCTCTGCCGGAAGATCGCCTCTTGTCGCCCGATGAATGTAATCACAGGCCACAGCCATCCTCCTCATCACAGCGGTCCACTCTGAAGGAAAAATATGAATGGAAGCAATCACATCATTGCTCAAATGTTTCCAGCCATCATCAGAGACCCCAGCAGCAAGCCACTCCAGATGGGGCAGAAGTCCATCCACCTCCCATCGTCGTCTGCGAGGGTTCCCCGCAGGAACTGCCGCAGGCGCTATAGCAACCACCCGCCTCTGATACCCGGGCGGTGGGCGGGGACCAATATCTGCATACACAAACAAGGACACCATCAGTCCACACATATCAACATACAACTATCAACTAGCTCAACTACACTACGTATAAAGATGAACATAAAAACATCACACATACATACCAGCTGGTCCCCATGCTTGGCCTACAGGCCGGGGCATCTCGGGGTCCCCATGATAGTTCATACCCACATATGGGTACTCCTCAATCACCACTGGAAGCTGACCCACTCTGTCGCCACCCTCTCGTACCATCATCTGGCACCACTGGTGCATCTGCGGCTCCCATGGACCACTCTCCCACACAGCCCGGTGTGGACACAAAGTAGGTACTTTCTCAAAAAAGAAAGCACATAGAAAGGAGCCAAAACAAAATCTTTCCCCAGATGCCTTCGCATTGTTTAGTTGATGTCGAACAGCCTGAAGATACATCTGGGCCCATCCATAGTACATGGCCCCCATAGCATGCTCTTCCAACTGAAGCTGCCCTCCAAATATCTTGTGGCTCCCCGTGGAACCCAAGATACACAGCAGTAATGTCGCCACCACCCGTGTCGATAGATCCTAAATGTCGTACATCAAGATGTGGGAGCCACTCACATACGCAATAGCGTAATAGTGCCTATCACATAGCTCCTCCAATGTCTCCCCCCGAGACAACACGAGTGCCAAGTCACCAACAACTCCCAACATATGGAGCCCAGTCAAGAAGTACACATCCGCTAGTGTGATCTCAATGCACTGGCCCTGGAAGAGGAAGGACTCCTCCTCGTTATCCCAAAAGCTCACCAGCCTTTGCAGCAACAAACGCAAGATCTTCATGAGGGGTATCCTTATAAACTTTAGTAAACCACAAGGGGGCAGTGTATCATGCACATTCTCATCACATGTAGTCAATTCCATCCACCACAACTCACACACAGCTCTTCTGACCTCTGTCCGAGAGCCACCTTATTTTGTGTGCCTCTATAGCATCGACTCATGTGCCTCTGCTGCGATATATCCCATGCATGTATTGGTATGTTTGAGAGCCATCTGCTCCGTCCATAATGCACAGATGACCTTTGGACCACTATCCACCATCTCAATATGGGGCACTGTCTGTGCCACCGTAATCGGTTGGCCATACTAGAGTTTCCTTTAAGATCTTTTTTGACTCCTAAAAGAATGAAAATATTGCCGAGCGCGGCTGCTTCCTTTCCCGCTCATTAAAGTATAGGAAAGGGTGTCTTCATCGTCTCATTTACCTCCTTTTGCAAACCATGTAGACCATCAAATGAAAAGGACCACCTCGGCATATTCAAGCCAAGACTGTTCCCCTCTGCATACTTTTATTCTTTCTCGGGAAGAGGGGACACACTCTATGAAAAAGCTCACCATGGGTTTTCATTAAGATCTTTTCCAGCCTTCCCATCAAGAAAATATTGATGAGCAAACTTGGTTTCGTTCATGCTCGTAAAAGTATCTGAATGACCGTCTAGTTAGTATAGGTTTAACCTTTTTCAGCCTGATTGGACTACCAACGGTAAAGAAGTCTCTCATACCCTACAGGATGGGCGAGCTCTCCTATGTAAACTTTTATTCTTTTTCGGGCACAGGAAACTACCAACGAAAAAGAGCCCCCACTGGAGTCTTATTTGTGCTTTCAGACTCTCTAAAATTGAAAGCACCATCGAGCATTTACTTTCTCAGGCTCGCCAAAAATCGACAAGATCGTACCACAATGGTGTCTCTAAACACCACCCCATAGAAAACAGTTCGGCAGCATTCCCACTTTGGGTCACATTTTTTTAGAGTGCTCTGCAATGTGTCTTCCTTGGATCCCATCAATATCAAAAGTGTCTACCTCCCCCAAGTATTTCCCATCTGCAGTGACATTTCCTGTATTACAGCTATGATCCCATTCCCATGAGTCAGTTTCATTCACTTCCTGGTCCACCCTATCNGTCTACTACACTCCCCCTGCCCCTGTTCAACTCTTTCTCTTCCCCCTCTCCCCCCCCCCCACATTCAGTGGGTCAGTCCGTAGATTGTCTCACATCTTTCGGTTATCTCCCTTGTGCTTCTAGTCAAGGAAACATCATTTCCTTGACTAGGGGCAGGTCTCCATCTGTCGATGACAACACACATATTCCAGAGGATAGACCCAGAGGTCCCTATATCTTGGTTTCATTAACCTCATTGATGATTTCCTTGGAACACTTGAGAGGAGTCCTTAGTGCCTCTTGGGATGGTTTTTTTCACGTGCTTGACTCCAACTACATCATCACAACGTTGAGATTCGTATAGGGTTTGGTCAGTGCAGTATTTGGTCGAAGACCCTAGATGTCACCTAAATCTAGCACATTGATGAGTCTACTCGAGGGACCTAAACAAGTTATGTCCCTTATGATTTCTGGGTTGCATTGGAGACAGTTTTCAGAAGCCCCAGCAGCGCTTCTATATAGATTTATGATTGATGTAGCACACTTGTACCATAGAAACTCTGACTCTCCATCAGTGAGTCCATATAGCTATGTACCATTCTAGATCCACCAGGCCATCAATCATAAAGATATATCATTCCATGAGAATGCCATGGGTCCAATGTAGCAGTTCTTTAGATCAGTATTGTATTCAGCCTCACATTGAGGCAACCACTATGTATCATCAGTTGTATATGATCGGCTCTTGTATTTTGGAGCATAGATCACATTATTCTTTTCACATTGTCATGATCATGGGGATGCCCACCTCGTCCATATACATGTCAAACATTATTTGTATCTCACCCATTTATGGGAACCATATTAATACAAAAACCAAAAGCCACCATGCCCCAGCCCCAGAAGCACCACCTCTCCACAGCAAATCCTATGATGTATGTCGACCATACGATGAGCTCCTACCCTCACACATCAAGGGGCAATCTGTTCACCCAAAAAATCCCTCACTTAGCTCTACATGGCCTACACCACCCAAGGACACCCATGCACGACCCTCATTTCACCCTATTAGACCCCCACACCCTCAAAAAGGCTTAAGAATGAGCAAAAGGGCTTAAAACCCCCAAAAAAAGAGCCTAAATAGGTCTCCTGGGGGCTAAAGCCTCCAAAAAGGGGCTAAAACCCCTCAAAGGAGCTATCGACCCCAAAAGGAGCTAAAGATAGGGCGGAAGGGGCTAAAAGCCCAAAAAGGGGGCTAAAGCCCCAACCAAGAACTTAAAACCCTAAAAATCCCCAAAAAAACTATAAATAGAGGGGTGGGGGTCACTCTCAAATCACTTCTCCCTTGCATACTGTTTTGCTGCCCGAGTGGATTCCTTGAGACCCTTTGTCTCTCAAGCCACCCACACTCCCTCTCCTCCATCCTCCATTGAGCCATAACTCCCCCATCCAAGAGAGGTGCTTCTCCAAGCTAGGGCATGGTGGCCCATTCCATCCAAAGAGAAGGTATATCAGTGTTCTTTTTTTGTATCTTCTTTAGTAGTTTATTTTCTTTCTAATCCATGGTTTATTTGTAGGTTTATTGCCTAACTTGTTTTGCAGGTATTTTGCTTTCTAACATGTTGTTTCCAGGTAGCTGGAGCTAAACCTTAACAGTGTTTGCAGAGGGGTTTCTAGCCATTTCTCTTCTTTCTGTTCTATTTTGCTTTCTATCTGTTTTTATAGAATTTCACCACCAGGAACCTACCCTTCCATCCTATAGACGGAAGGTAGCCATTCCTGCCCTGTAGCAAGGGAGAAATCCTTGCTTCAACTACTGTGATTCTTTTTGTATTTGGACAGGTCTGATGGGTTTTTTTGTTGGTAACTGGGTCTAGTGATGGAAGTGAATAAATTCAAGGTAAGGATGGAAATGGGGATTTAGCTACATATAGAAGGATTCTCAATAGATATCTGATAATTGTTAACTTTATTTCTTCTTCCCTTATTGTGTTCTATCTGGGATTGCCATCTATATTGTGAGAGATTCTGAAATAGTTGAGATACTGTTGGGTTGTGGGTTGCTTGTCCTCTCTGCTGATGGGTTATGACCCTCTATTGAATCCTACTAGATTGATCTATGAAGTCTCTTAGGGTTGGGTTGTGCTTTATGAATGTGTCTTTGCCTTCTTAAGAAGTGTTTCTCAAGCCTGGATAAAGGATTGAATTTTCTCTTCATGTTGATTAAGAATGAGGTCTTAAAAAATATTGGGTATTGCTTGGGATCTTATGTAAGCATGCAAAGATTATTTATCAAGGGGATTAAATTAGAAAACTATCAAGAATCTATATATAGCATTATTTCTTGAATGCCTTCTTAATTATAAACTGGGAAAACCAGAAGGCCCATCTAGAGGTGACTGACCTGGAGCACTAGTGTGATCGCATCAGCATGTATGGTATAGTTTCTGAATTGAAAAATTTGAAAATTTAGGAAATGGGGAATGGCTTTAATATGCATGTACTACATTTTGGTATTGGTTATCAACAGAAACATATGCAAAACAATACCAAGGAAAGGAGGCAATGAATAATTACATTTCAGGGTTTTAAATCATTTTTATTGTTTTTTAATTTTTAGTTGAGATTGAGAATGGAGTAACCTAATTATAGTGATAAATCACCTAAACTAGATTTTTATTTTCGGTACTAAACTACACTGGCTTCACTCCTTTTGATGATAAAATATTCTACATATACCACTAAAATAAATATTCCCTAACTTGAGCTTTTGACATAAATATTTAGACCATAAGGACTTCTTCTAAATCTAGATCTTGTGAGATATTTATTAATTTTAATGGACTAGGACCTTGGGGCTTTCTTTAACTTGTAAAGATCATTTGCAAACTGAGAGAAGTGTTTTTCTCACGAGAAGTGGCCTACCTGTTGAATAATCCATTTTTCCCCCAACACCACACCTTTTCAATGTCAAGGAAAACTAAAAATATCATGATACCCCAAAACAAACCAAGTGTTAAATGTTTTGGTAGCGTTACAATTCCAGACAAATGTTAAAGGGTTTTAGAGTCCCCAAAAAATACTATACGCATGGAGGTGTAGCTAGTAGACCAATTGAAGTTAGTGACAATGTAACCAAGGAATACCTACAATGGGGTAATGAAGGGGTTTCTTGATAGAATGCCCAAGCTTAAGATGATGTGAGGTGGGTTGATAGTTCATGATTTTAACAAAGGAATTAATGTCTAACTAGTGTTCTTGTATGGATGAGATTGTGTAAGACAATGGGTTTGTGGTAGAAGGGATCCCAAGCATGGGAAGGATTTTTGATGGACAGATAGAGTGGGAAATCCATACAAGAAATATGTCATCTTGCATGTCACTGTCATTATCATTTGAGGTTGATGGAGTTAAGAAGATAGAAAATTTATCTAGGTGATGGGTATGCCATTGGAGGTTATAGGTTTCATCATCCAAAAGTGTTGTATGCTCAATGTGAAGCTAGTTAGTGTATGAAGTTTTTGTAAAGTTGTGTGGAAAGTTTGAGCACACAATGTCACAAGGATGTTGGTTTGTTTTAGTCTATAGGAATTGTTGTGGTTATCGATGTAACAATCCTTGGTAAGTATACTTTTTTGGAAATGTTTGTTGTTGTTGAATGATGGACTGCAGACTATTAAATGTTTTTGGTGAGGATTTGGTTGATGGGGCTGGTTGATGGTATTTGTTTACTAAATATATTGTTTATATATCCATCTTATGTTGTGCCTCCTTTTCTTGCTTAAAATTGGTATTGGTTGGATTTTTTTTAACATGATGGTATTTCGCTCTTATTTTCCAAGTTTTTCCCAGCCATGGTGCAGGTAGAACGAAATAGGTATTTTTCATACCTGTCTTCCTCGAGCGAGGGGATTTTAAGAAGGCTATAGGAAAGTGATACATTCATTAGGTACACAAGAGCTAGATCAACCAGATGTCATAATATCAAAAGAAAATTGAATAAACGCATGGAATTTTTTCTCGTAGAAAGGGGATCATGTTCCTATGATGATGAGACAATAGGAGACATCAAGTTTCCCTTAAGGTACAAACATATTGTGAAACAATGGGTACCTAGGGATCTTCCTCAACTCAACATGGATTTTTTTGTGAATGCGAGGATATATAGAATTTAACTGTTGTCATTACATGGATTGGGGTTATTTTGCATGGATGGCATAAAGGTCAGTTACGACAGATGTACAGAATTGATGGAGTATGTTGGACCCTCTTACAACTACAAATATTGGATGTGCCTGATCCAATATACACAAAGTATGCATAATATAGGTTGTCAGCAAATTATTAATAATTGAAAGACAAAGATCAAAATAAAGGAGCAACGTTGTACATTGACGGAAGGCCAAAGACAACTGGGAATGTTGTGGGGTTTATAAACAGTACACAAACAAACTGCATATTTGAGGAGCGCGAAGGAAACCGTGTATTTGTATGTGCCATTAAATCAATAGCTGCAGGGGAAGAGTTTTTTTATTAATTACAATTTGAATTCAGTAAATACAAACACGGTTACTATGGATGTAGTACATCCAACAATTTACCCAACCTTTTATTAATTATTTTAACCTCTTTAGGATTTTTCGTTAGTAGATTTTTTGTATTTTTTATTAAATTTTCTATATTTACTTCGCATGTTAGTGATCGGGGGTGCATCACCTCAGCAATTGGTCAGAGGAGTACACCATCCTCGAGGCAGCAAGTATACATCTTTGTAATAGTACAAATATAATATGAAAAATGAGTTTTTTTGTGTTTTTTCGTGAGTATATCGTATGGTTTATAAAATTTTACCTATGTTTACTTCACAGGGTAGTGATCAGGGCATACCCCCAGCAGCTAGTCAAATGACAGCAGCCTTGGGGCAAGAGGTAAACATGATTGTAACAGTACAATTTAAGTACGTCAAAATTTTATGTTATTATATTGTTTTAGTGAGTATTTTGGTTTCATTAGGTAACTTTTTCTATGTTTTTTATGCAGGATTTTGTGAGGGGAGCCTCCCTCACAATAGATGTTACCAAACCTGCCTCAAGGTGGAAGGTATACATTGATGCCATTGTACAAATTTAATATGTACAAACAGTTCTGTTGTTATGTTTTTTCAATAATATATTCGTTTGGTTTATAGAATCTTGTCTATATTTGATGCAAAGTGTTCACTGAAGCCACCCGACTATTGATAAGATGAATGCAGCCTCGAGGCAACAGGTAAACCTGATTGTAATTCTACAATTTGAATACTTCAAAACTGTACACATATATAAAATGTAGAATAATATTTTTTTGGTATGTATTTTTCGTTTGTATATTTCTTTCATTATGATAATG
Source organism: Pseudotsuga menziesii (assembly GCA_001517045.1). NCBI lineage: Eukaryota > Viridiplantae > Streptophyta > Pinopsida > Pinales > Pinaceae > Pseudotsuga > Pseudotsuga menziesii. Next base: position 550,044 of record LPNX010257014.1, on the reverse strand, counting down.
TTGTATACTTCTTTTTTTGCAGGTGGATGATCGAGGAAAGTCCCCAACTGTGGATCAGACCACACCGTCATTCAGGAATCAGGTAAACCTAGATGTAATTCTAGGAATCTATCATGATAGATATGTTTTGTTAATATAATTTTTTCCTCAGAATATTGCTTTAACGCGTAAGAAATGTTTTATATATTTTTGTTGCAGACCAATGATTCGGTGTATGAAACAACATCATAGCAATCGATAGATTTTGATGTGAATGAGTTGTTAAATGATGATGACATTGGTTATTCTCTAGAACCAGTTAAGGTGATAGAGAAGACCTTGAAAAAATTAATGTGGATATCCTTCGTATGCTATTCATTATTCCGTTGATAGACGAGATTAAAGCCAAGATTGAAGTGTTGGTACAGAGATCGCATGCCTTGAAATTAAGTTGTGGAATCTTGAATCATAATATAAATTCATTTAGAACTTTATAATTTTTACTTTTATATGATAGTGAACTTATAATTGAATGGTTTGTATTTACAGGATTTTCTGCGACCACGCACTAGTCTTCAATGCAGTGTTGGGCCCAGTGATGCTCTGCATGGATATCAGTCGTCACATGAGAAAATAACTCCATGTACACCACGTACTGAACCATTGTTGTTGACTGAATAGTAGGCAACACATTCTGTGACACCCCGACGCCATCAGAGAGTGCAGTCATTGTTGAGGCCAGCAGAGAGTGCAATCGTTGTTGACCGACGCACACTAGATCATGCAGAAGAAGGGGTGGATGTAGAACCTTCTAGTAATGTTGATGCTAAAGCAGCATTTCCTGGATCTTCTCATGTCACTAGCACTGGTTCAATAGAGACAACATTTTTGGTGGTTGAGGAACTCATTCCAATAAAGATAGAGAAAATCCCAGGTAATTATACATTGTTCAAGTTATTTTCTATAATTTGATTGTAATATACCGATAAAAAAAAAATTTAAACTAATGATGGCTTGATTATTTTGCAGGAAATGATGTTTTTTATAAAAATATAAATGATTTGACCTTGGAGATCTTTGTTCCCACCATCTACACAAGGTGGGATAGACAAGCAAAAAAATTAAAGGATGAGTTGACTAGTCGGTTGGTTGGTATGTTTGGCAACGATACCTTCGATACAACAAAGGTTCTAAAGAAGGTTGGACAACATATGAAGATTTTTCGAGACCAATATAGGTTTCACCTAGAAAGGAACCCTAGGTATGAGCGCCCTCCGATGATTCCATTAAGGGAGTGAAAATCCCTAGTGGGAGATGAAAAGAAGAGGGCTCTTATAAAAGAAGGAAATATACCACCAGGCACAGGGAGGTATGAAATATTTTCCACAATGTAATGCTAACCTTATTATTATTAATTTTTATATCGAATTTGGAACATCTAACATAATTAAACACTTGCTTAGGTTGTTAGACACATAAAAGGCCACAAAGCAAAGACTGGAAAAAATTGGTCAGCACAAGCTTGGGCCTGGTGGTTATTTGAATTTGGCGGCACGAATTGTAAGTATCAAAAACCTGATAATGCACCCAAATAATAAATTGCAAATTATTTTAGTTTTAATGCAATGCAAAATGTAAAATTAATGATGTTATGCAAATATGCAGGCCTGTCGATTCAAAGAAGTTCCCACTCAAGAAGACTTGAAGCTTGGCTTCCAACACAACTTTGAAGTTGTTGGCGAATGCTGAAAAATATTATCTGAGAAAACACGGTCTTTCGGTGATCCATCTGGTGCAAAGTTATATAAAATCTATATAGTTTAATGAAAATTTATTACTTGTCATGCAATCTATTCGTTGTAAGCAATTAACATAAAATATTTATTCTGTTTTGAGTAGGAAAGCAATGATGCCCTTAATGTCGATGATGTACAACCAATCGAAGATCATGCTTCGATTCCTAGTAATGAATTTATTCATATGATACAGTTTTATATAGAGAATTGTAGATGGTGAACATTAATTGTACTTTTCCATATTTAACTACAGAGCATGTAGAGGGTCACACTGTACAGGTTGAGCCTTGACAGAAAAATGAAGAACATGATGTGGCCACACCAAGTAAAAAAACACCTTTGTAATGTTTTTTTTAATGAAATACTTGTAATTATAAAAACAAAATAAATTAATGCAACATTTTCACATTATTGCAGCAATTTCGAACCCCTTTCCGCAAGATCCACGTGCTAAGTAGCCTACTAGGGAGACATCAGAACAAGTTGATGAAGCACTAGGAACTGAACGACAAATTCCAGAAGATGCGCTTCTTTTTCATTTTGTAAAGAGAAGAAAACTAAAAAACAAGTGACTGAAGAAATATTGAGTAATTATTTTTTATAATATAATGGTGTGCATGGTTTTTTCAGCTATTGAATGAATGAATGGTTTATTGAATGAATGAATGACTGACTTAATGAATGGTTGAATGAATGAATGGTCTATTGAATGAATGAATGACTGACTTAATGAATGGTTGAATGAATGAATGGTTTAGTGAATGATTGGTTTAATGAATGGTTTAATTTTTTTTTCAAGTACATGCATTGGGTTTGGGGAATTGAGAGTGATGTGAGGGGGGGAGGGGCCATACGAGCTTCCATATTCACGTGGTTGGCCCTATTCGGTAGAGAATATTAAATTATTCTCGAAACAAAGAGGATATCAATGAATGGTAAGGAATTATCCATTTCTTTAAAGCATTATTGTCGTAGGCGCATGTATTCCGTGACTAATAATATTTCTTCTGGTGTATATAATTGTAGTATTGAAATTTTACTATTTCTATTTCATTCATCCCTTGGAACTTGTTACATATAGCCTTGGGAAACATTTTGATATTTCAGAAGGAAAATTGGAATTTTGATGTGATCGATGGTCTTATATACTTTGTTTTGGTGTTCTCCATGTTTCCTCAAGTGAACTCTTATTACTGATTATTTTCCTTGAATATTATTGTAATTTACATTGTTAACATAAAAATGTTCATTATTAATGTTGTTTTTATTCATTGAGACAAACTACTCAGACTGTATTTTTTTAGCTTTATTTAGTTATTTTCATAAACAAGAAAATATTTATTTGAGGGGTCCTAACATGAAAATATTGCAACAGGAAAGTGTGTGTAGTATGTTGAAATATGTTTTGAAAGGTAAATAAAAAGTAGACATTGTCAAGATCCACAAATCAAGGGAAGTTGTACCAATATATGTATAATTTAATTGACACGAGTAAGAGCAATTATGCATTATCATGGCATACTTTTAAATTGTAGCTGTTTTAAAACATTTTTATTTATAGCTGCAAATTTGGATATTTTCATATTTCATTTTTATTGCAATACATGCAGTTAGAAACATAAGATATTTTACTCGCATATTGCTTCTTTGAAAAAAAAACTGCAGCATACTAAAGAAAACTGGTGAAAAAATGAAATTCATTCATAAGGAAAATAAAGGAGAAAAAATTGAGTATAGAGGCTGCTAAGATGTTAAAAATGTTCCTTGGATATAGGGACTATTGTATATTCTAGTGTATGAATGCGGTGTATATTCTAGTGTATGAATGTTCAGTTTCCTTCTCGTAGGAAATACTTGACTAGGAATACTAGCACAATATATTGATAGAGATCCAACAAAATATGCAACTTTCTTCACTTACAATGTTTCCCTTTATTGAGTTATGTTTGTCCTTAGTTATGTCGCAATTTTAAACAAAAAATTTATTGTCTGATAAAGTGCAACTTTCTCATCCCAACTACATATGTTGTGTAAATATAAGCATGGTGTCTTTGTGACCGACCAACTACTAATATGTTGTGCAAGTATATCCATTTTCTCATTGTGACTGACCCCTTTTAGTTGTTGCATGTGAGTTCCTAATTCAATGGGCCTATTTGAGTAGAGACAATTAATGCTTTCAAGTCTGCTAGCAGAAATATAGGATGACATTGACATTATGGAGGCCTCTCTTAAAATAAGATTAGTTGAGAGAAGCATATATGAAAATAGGTGCTTTTCTTCAACAACAATGTGATTTCAAATATACATCATCCAAACTTAGAATTCCACTATTAGAGATATTTTATAGTTGCATATCCTATTGGTGGGATTTCAATTTGAGAATTTAACAGTATAGTATAAGAAAATTCAAAAATAGTGGCATGAAAGGCTCTATATATCTTATACAATTGCACTTCTATTAATATCCTTCAGTATTCTATTCTAAAAATCCCAATACCATATATCTCTCTTGATATATCTATGTCTTAATCTATACAACAAAATGATCTCCCTATGTCTTATTTGTTATGTAGGTTAGATTTTGCAAAGTTCAATATTTGGGAGGATTTAATTTGGCTTTGGTTTAAGACCATTGTTGTAGTTATTTGCTCATCGACAATGAAAGTAAAGGACAGTAAAAAAAATTATTTCTAAAAGTAAAGATAAATAGTCGTGAATATACATAGGGAAAACTAATTTATAGCAAGATAGAATAATTTCCATGAATTGAATTATGTTTGTTTAAATTGAAATGCAATGGGGCTCGTAAGAGAGAACTAGCTTGCTTCAAGATAGTCCCTGATATTAACTCACTTTGAAAATTTAAATGGAGGGAAAGGGATTAGTAACACAACTATCGCATACTAGAAAATGTTTGTACAGGGTTTGAACCTGACCCGACTTGAACAATAGGAGTATCATCGGATATATCTTACTTGGTTCTATATTCAAACTCGTATGATTCACTACTTAATTAATTCATTGGGATTTCACATTTGATTTCCTTCATAATAGTTAGGATGGTTAATACAAATAGAGAAAAGAGATGGGCAGTATATGAATAACATGCTCTTTACTTATGTTATTTCAAAATGGTATGGGATGTTATTCCTATCCTATTATTGGTTCGATCTCAACAGGGTAATTTTAAATTTAATCAACACCCTCTGATCTTAGAAACTACTAAAATAAACTAGGGTTTTTTTATTCCTGATCAGTTTAGGCCATTTGTGACATCCTATCCTAAAATAGAGGGATAAGGGTTCTTCCCATAAACGTAAGGGGATAAGGGCTCCACCCATAAACGTAACTCTGATACTACACCATGCTCAATTCTTAAGTTGTCATATGCCTCATAACCTAATAATCCAATTTCCTAAAGGCACACTATTATTCGCAGTGGATCAAGTACAATTAAACTTGTAGAATATAGAATCTATCAAATGAAGACCATGGATTTGTTGTATTGCATAGTGAGCTTCATTTGTGAGGTCTATATCTCTTTTAAAAAGAGTGTTTGAGCTATCAAGAGAACTACCATTTGTACCAATGTATGCTTGTGCATCATTTAAGGAAGAATGAATCAAAAAATTGCAGCTATAACTTTGAAGGGTTTGGAGGCATCAACATAACCTATCTCTGTCAACCATATTCCCTTGAATGTGAAGTATATAATATTATGTGAGGGAGAATAGTAATTTATGTGTAAACTAACAGTAAGAAGTGTTGTGGTGGGTAAAGGGACAAGAGGTTGGATTATGGTGGGAAATGTACCAAGGATTTGGAATATGGGCCCCCCTTATGCTTGTCACAATCAGTTGTAAACTTGGTCTAGGACCCCTAATTATGTAGTAGTCCTAGGTAATGTAAAGGGAAATCACTGGACATGCAAGAGTAGTGGATCAGTACTCTTTAGTGTCCCTTAGTGTACTTAGAGATGTTCACCCAATTTATCCACTGGTAGAGAAACATGGAACTAATTATGTGAATTATATGCTCGTTTGTGTTTCCCTTTTCCTTATATATATAAATGGAAAAAAACACAATATATTCCCCTTGTTCTAGGGTAGTGTTTGGAAAACTAGAGTGAAATTTGAATTGTTCTCTATGGGATTCATCAACAATGAGAGGTATAGCATGCACATGAAATACCTCTTGTTTGATGAGGATAGAATTTATGACATAGATTCAAGAAAGAATCACCACCCTTTACTTTTCATAGTAGTTGATCAATATCCATTGTTCCTCTCCCTTGGGTATATTATTGTGTAGTTCAATTTTTGTTTGCTTGTGTGCATTAAGTATCATGTATCCCTAAACCTAGGGAATTATTTTTTTCTTGTTGTGGAATTCAAGGTTTATGTTGATGCCTTATGGTTCTATATGATGCTATAGAAATTTGTAATCATGTATTCATGTTCTTTGAGGAAGACAACATATTTCTTTAGGGCTCAATTTCTTAGAATGACTTTCTAGTACAAGATAGTGACATTCATTTGTTTTAAAGCAATGTGCTCTAAGAAATATTTCCTTATATGTGGATAACATTTCTAAGAATGTTGTTTAGTTTAGTGAGGTTTTTATTATCAGTCTGATGACAATGTTCGTTGTCCACTCTAGAAGCGGGTTCAAATGGAAACTAGTGTTTTAAAATATATTCCAAGGTACAAGTCAGTGCTTGGATTATATTTATGTAAAAAAATGTATTTTTGCCACAAGGGGAGTGACAACCATTTTCATTTGAATTCAAGTTTCAGTATTCTTTGTCATGTTTTCACTGAATGCCAAATAATATGCTTACGTAAACTTCTAAACATGTAGTCACACACACACACGCACAAATTAAATCTTTCTAGTAGAATTGTTTCTAATTAGGAACAAGTTTGAAGGATTTGAAAGATATGATAGTATCTGTACGGTATTATAATGTCAACATTTTGTGTAGTTCAGTTCTTTATCTAGTTTTAGTGGAATACATTCACATGTTTGGAGTCTTTCTAATATCGTTTAAAATACATGTGTTTATTTGAACTAGGAGAGAAGTTGGTAGAGATAGCACCAAGTTTGATTTTAGGTCAATATCATTGTCTATATGTTAATTTTGATCTCCAATACTTGATCCTTAGAGCTCCTCACTAGGAATAATCCTTTGATTTATTCTTGCAAATGCATCTTTGCAAGAGCTTCTTTTGAGATCAAGTGGCATGTTCTGATCCAATTCTTCCATTGTGAGCATGAGATTAGCATTGAATGACAAATTATGATCATAATTTTATTTCTTGTCATTATCATTGTCGTCAAATTAGCATCTTGCATCTAGGAATTTGATATGTTATGTTCCAGGTGGACACCCCAATGATTGAATTGAAACTATTACTTATGGGATTTTAGGATCTTAATTCATAGAGAATTGATTCTACTGGACATCTTGTTATGCCTTTAAATTGTGTCATGCAAAATTTGAGTTTTGAAATGTTCCTTAGAGGTTCACAAACTTGTAATACCTGTTAGAACAACTTTTACCTTTATAATGTGGCACTAGGCAATGGAAAATTTTATTAAACCAGATAAGCATTACAAAATGGAAGTTCACTTCTCATGTCTATATTATTTACCTATTTCAATAATTAATGGAACCGATTCTAGGGTATCGCAGTTCACTTCTACATATAAGCAAGAAAATTATCTATTTTCTTAGTAATATAAAGGGTATGTTCCACAAGTTTGTAGAATAGAGGGATGTATAGAATGTGAGTATGAATGTCTTGTATAGTTGATTCGCCCAATTTTGCAATTAATGATAGGTTAAGATATTATGAACAATTGAAATAGAAATTCATCTTTGGTATTTTTGTTGTCCCGTGTAGTTTTGAATGCACAATATTTCCCAACATATTGGCAGCATATGGGGTTCTTGAATCCAAGGAACAAGGTGGGAATCCCCTTTGTAGAAACTTAAACCTCACCTTAGATCTCCTAATATGTTACCCAAGTGTTCAACATTTCTCTTATCTAATATAGAACATTTTGTTCTAGTTCCCAAGTTCATAAGTAAAAAGAATGCTAGATATGAATCCTCAAAACCTAGAGAATAGTCCCTATGCAACTATGCTTAAACAAAACTATATTATATTTACAATGATACTTTCAAGACGACGTATACGTTTTTGCATGAGTTGTGGAGCAATGAGTTTTCATTATCCCATTCCTTAGTAGATAGTTCAAAACTTACCTAAAAATGATCAAGCATAACACACTCACATATTGAGATAAGAACATTGGAATTTTGTATTGTTAAAACTAATATTGTTGTGCTTTTGCTATCATTTCTCAAGTTAGACAAGTGTAAATTTATTTTATTGGCATGTACATAGACTTTTCTTGTCTCGTAAAATACAAAAATAAGTTGATGTTTAAATATTTATTTTTTGGAAAAGTTGATACGTTAACTCATAGTGTTTCAATTTTTGAAAAGGTGGCAATCGGTGCAAATGAAACTAGCTCTGATTTAGTCATAACAAGTGGGAAATGACAGCAACACTCATTGCAGCATCGTCTGTATAGTGTAAGTTCCTCTAGTTGAGTAAAACCTGAGGGGATAACCTTATCTTGATTACTGTCATGCATTCTGAAATGTGTTGAATTGAGTTCCACACTAGGATGGATACAGATGTGACATAACATTTTTTTCATGTATTGTGAAGCACATTGATTTTTATTTTCAACTAGCTGGTGGCAAGTTGTTTCTTATAGTAGAGGAGAAAGAAAAAACCCAGTTAACTTTGTTTGCAACAATTTTTCCATTCATTTACACGTTCTATTAAAATTTTGGTTCAAAGGTGTAATATCCCCAACCCAAACTAATCTAAAATTGTCCCACTTCCTAGTAACTTAGTTATGTATTTTTTTGCCGAACACTTCTTAACTTCATTGATTTTTTCATTGTTTGTATTTGAGGATGGATTTTGGACTGTTGCTGTAATACTGGTGTCTTATTTTCTTGTTTGTTTGCTTATTTATTCCAATTTTTATGCCATGAGGATCATATATTTCTAGAAAAGGAATTAGTGCATGAAACAAGATAAAGAAAGGATGAAATTGTCCACAACAACAATAAATATAAAACTGATATATATATATATATATATATATATATATATATAATATGTTGTAATTGGTACATGCCTGGAAGTTTTCTAGCAGGTTTGAGGTGTGGCACCTTTCCCAAATTACATATGGATGCTTGTTTTTGTTGAATGAAGATGTAATATCCCAAACTGATATTTTCCTATTTATGTGTATACTGTAGATGGCTAATAGACTTACTCCTTAATCAAATAGGAAAGCAAACCCCGAACTTTGCATGCATGCAGTTGCATGCAAATATGTGCCCTAGAAAAATACTGAGATGCTATAAAATAGGAGAAATCAACGCATGTACATACCAGTATATAGATCAGCTGATGGTGAAGAGACTAGTCCCAACATGCAAGGATTCTGCTGGAGGAATAAGGGGATACACCAAATTGTCCTCCACGGGTGAATGCGCCCTCCTCTCAAACTGTATAAGATCCAGAATAATAAATAAGCTGCTACTAGAAGCCCAGATGATGTGCACTAGGGTTATAATACCCCTCTGATGATGATGGAATCAGCATGCGGAAGTTCTAAAACCCTATAGGTAGGAAAATGAATTGCTTTGTCTATGATCACGGTGACACGGTGTGACGGTGAAACCCTCTGGTTGGATGAATAATCAACCTCCCGGAATAACTGTTGAATGTAACCTGATGATGAACTAGTGCTGAACCTGGATGATCCAACCTGATGATGAACTAGGGGAGATAGATTTCGCTGCTGAAATACACCAGTTAGCTGAGCATATGCTCAACCCCAACTTAGCTCGCCGAGCTCTCCAATTCGACTCCACAAATCAATTATCACATAAGTGACTTCTCCATTCACTTTATCTTTCTTTTATAACTTTCAACTACGAAAACCCTAACTTTTGACCTAATTAGGTCACTTTATCTTCTAATTTGTAGTTGACTTGCATGCATGCGCATGGAGACTTAATCGGGTGCATGCATCATTAAATAATGCCCGGATGTCATGCATGCAGGTGGCCTTTGTTTCTAGTGGCCCTCTTTGACCCAATGGTGATATAATATTGATGCCCTAGATCTTCTATATATGGCATCAGTCTTCGGTTGATTCCTTGACTATCAGTACCTGCTCGAACCTATAGGAATCACATAGGTTAGCGGGTTGGTCCTCAAATGCCTAAGCAGAAGAGGACATTACAGAAGAGGAGGTATGCCAGTGGATATGCTTGCCTGGAAATATTGGTACTATCCTCAAATGTTGATCAGTAGTATGAACGCAGCTTTGATGGATAAAGAGTCCAAATTCCAAATCTTGGAAGTGATGTGATTGCTAGCTCTGAGGTTGCAAGCAAGCAGTAGCAGTGTATTGGACTGACAGATTCACCATATAACTCCACCATGCAATAGTTTTAGGCCCCAAATCCACTGTCAATCATAATTTTCAGCTCATTGTAGGTGACAACATTGAATTCTAATATTTTATATGTCTGTAATAGCTCTTCCTAGTGCCCATATTTGATGGTGTTAAGGGAAGATCGATGGCAGCTAGTGGGATTGACGTCCTCCCTTTAGATCTCTTCTACAAGATGTGGTGGTTGTATATGTCTTCACGTTGTGGACAGTGCAAAACCATAATTCTATGCTAAACTCAACAACCTTTGGTCACATTAAGATTCAATAAATGAGAGTGAATGTTCAAGAATGAATAGACCAGCAAATAATAATTCCCACCTATAGATGATGATGCAATCTAGATTGGGCCCTTCCTCTATAAAGCAAGGTTGGGAGGACTTCAAAGATTAAATGCTCATCTCACAACAATAATATTTTTTAAAAACTCATGAACACAATTAATAAACATGATTACTTTATTGAATTAGCAGAAAACAAAGTATTACAACTATTCGGGCTTCCAACATTTGATTTATTTCTCTCCATGTCATCTTGTATAGGAAGGAAGTCCCTTATTTTTATAGGTGAAAATCCATAATAGACTATTTAATACATTGAATAGAAGTTTGCTTGAGAACCTAATATTCTCAAACAATTTCTGTAACAAAACACACATCATTGAAAACCATAGTACATAAATAATACGTGGTGCAATCGAAGTGATTCATCCTTTCAAACATTTCAAGAATTTTGGAACAGGAATTTCTTTCATGCAACTTATCATTAATCTATGATATTATCTTACTTATTATTGAAGTAAATATCTATAGTTTGGTTGTCATTATTATGGTTAATTAATGTCAATATGTGTGCCAATACCAAGATGCACAACAAAGACAAAAAAATATAGCTATAACAAGATCCATAACAATCATGACAATTGGACATAGCAAGATGCCATTTGAAACAAAATATACAACAATGATGATGTGGAAGTAGTTGTAGCAATTTTGGTTCTACGGGAATAATTGTTGACTAAATTGTCATTAATGCCAACAGGTGTGTTTCATTGTGTATTGGTGCCCCTTGAGTATCCCTTAAGGTTAAAAGTTTTTCAATGTCAAAGGATACCTTTTGACCTTGTCCAATCCCAAGTCTGAATCCCTTGGATCCCTTGGCACAATGGAAAAATCCCTATACACCATTTAGATTGTTTAAGTTCCCCTAAGTTTTTCTATGGTTCCCTAGTTGTTTCTTTAGATTCCCCAGTACCACAACCTATGCCCTAATACCCTAGAAAGATTTCTTGATGGGTTGAAGAAGTGTAGAACTTCAAAGAGTCCAAATGACCCATTATGTGGTCGTTTGTGTTTTGAATGAGGTCATGGTTGTGGAAATTGAACCCAAGTGATAGAACAATTGCACTCACAAAATTGCTAATCAAACATGCAAAATTACAAGCAAAGGAGATTGAAATTGGAGCATAACACTAATCTATATTGAATAAGTATACAATATACAACCTTATGAAGTCATAGGCTGCTAAAATATATAATTACATGAGAGATTCGAATGCATAAGGATGCCATTCGAAATAGTCAAAAATTAAACTTACTAAATCTAGTCAAATCCCCCATAGGTGCATAAAACAGTTTCCAAATCCACTTAGAGGCTCGCGAATTGGAAAATTCAAGTAGGAAAGATAATAAGGGATGGAAATACAACTCATACATGCTTTTATTAGGAAAAAAGGATGGAGGATTAGGAGGGAAAAAAACAAGTCAACTACACCTAGTCTTACTTTCCCTTTTGCCTTATTTCTCAATAAAACAGGAAACTTAGCAGAAAAAGAAGATATGCGCTTTGGAGGATCTGGAATAAAGCAGACATGCTAAATATGGTTTCCACGAGGTTTCCCAAGCACTCCATGACTTAGTTTTAGCAAGTTTGACTTCTATGACATGTGGAAGACAACTTACATAGAGTGGAATATAGGAAACTACGCAAATGGGACAAAAAATGGATTAATTAATGTCTAAGGTAGGTAACTATGGGTTGATTATTCTAACACCCCCCTTTAAGCCTAAATTTATGAGTAAATATCATAAAACTATAGGGCCTACCAACAAGGCTTAGTCACCCTTTACATACTGCATGTCCATTTAACCAAGGAAAGAGGCAACAACCCAGTGGGAAAATCCTCCCTTAAACATGGACAGTAAAACAAAATTTGAAAATCTTGTCATCAATCATGCTTCACAGCATGATCAGCAATCCCCAGCAGTGATTTGAGATTGTTGAATGTCTTCTCACAAAAAACTTTGGTGAAGATGTTTGTTACTTGTTCTAAAGATGCACATAAGAGTAGGTGAATGGTGCCATCATGCACAAGCTGTCTGATGTAGTGCATATCAATCTCAATGTGTTTGGTTCTCTGTCTCTGAAATGGATCATTGCAGATTTGAATGGTGCTCTAATTATCACAATAGATAATAGTTGAAAACTATGATTCGAAGCCACACTCACCAAGTATCCCCTGCAACCATAAACATTGAGTTGTTGCATTTACAACTCCTATGTACTCTGCTTCTGTAGATGAGAGTGCTATGGCACTCTATTTCTTGCTTGACCAACTGATTGGTCCTTCTGTAAGCATGAACACATATCCTGATGTTGACTTTCGATCTGTGTTGTCACCTGCCCAATCACTGTCAGTAAACCCAATCAAATCAAGATCAGATTTAGCTTTGTAGAAGTTCCCATGAGTTCTTGTTCCCTGAACAAAGTTAAGGATCCTTTTGGTTGCTCTCCAATGGATCTCATGAGGCTGATACATGTATCTTGAAGCCACACTTACTTCATCAGAAAGATCAGGTCAAGTGTGTGTAAGGTAAATCAAACACCCAATCAACTGCCTATACAGTGTATTATTTACCATAGGAGAAGAACCTGCTTCTTCAAGCTTAACTCCTAAAAGGAAAGGAGTCTTGCTTGGATTGCAATATTTCATTTTGAACTTGTTCAGCAAATCTAAATCATACTTATACTGATGTATTTTTATTCCATGTTGGGATTGAGCAATTTTGAGACCCAAGAATTGGCTCAACAACCCCAAATCAGTCATAGAAAATGCATGGTTCATTGCATCCTTCAAGGAGGCAATCTCTTTCTTTGAACTTCCTGTAATCAGAAGGTCATCCACATACAAGACAATAATCATCAAAGAAATATGAACCAGCTTCAAATAAACATTAGGATCAGACTTGCATCAAACAAAACTCAATGACAACAGAAAACCATCAATCTTGGCATACCAAGCCCTGGGGGCTTGCTTGAGCCCATACAATGATTTATTTAACCTGCACACAAAATATGGATTAGAAACAAACCCTTGAGGCTGCTGCATGTAAATCTCTTTATTAAGATCTCCATTTAGGAAATCACACTTCACATCCATGTGATGTACCTCCCACTGCTTTGAAGCTGCAATGGCTAAGGCTAGCCTTATGGATACCATCTTTGCCACTGGTGCAAAGGTTTCATTGTATTCAATACCATGTACCTATGATTAGTACCCCTTGGCTACCAATATTGCCTTATATTTCAAAGGTGAACCATCAGTATCAAACTTAGTCTTGAAAACCCACTTACATTGAACTAGCTTCCTCCTTGGGGGAAGATCAACCAGTTCCCAAGTGTTGTTCTTTTGGAGTGAGCTGAATTCTTCTTTCATGGTTGTTTGACATATTGGATCATGTGTTACATATTCATATGTCTGTGGGTCTGATTCAACCATCATATAGCACTTCTCTACAAACAAAGGGTCTTTCATACACAGGGCACTCTCAAACTGAGATCTAGTCCTCCTAGGGTCACTAGGATTTCCAGCTAGTTCCTCAGCTGCATGAATGGTATTTGCTGCCCATTTTGGTCTTGTAGGACTATCAGGATCTGCAATTAAATCATCATTATTAGACATATCATAATCAGCAAACTCATTTGTCTCTCCACTTACATTCAATGGTTTGGGTGGTGAAGAAGACTCTCCAACATCAACTACTGCTAAAGGCTCTTCTTGGAAATAAACACTCCTTTCAATGAAGGCTTTTTTTGTGCTCAAGTTGATAAGCTTGTATGCTTTTGAATCTTGAAAATACCCAACAAATAGGCACTCTTGGCTTTGGGGCTGCAAAGCCTTTCTCTTTTCAGTTGGAATTCTAGCCCAAGCCTTTGAGCCAAAAATCCTGAAATGGGTCACATCTGGCTTGTGCCCACTCCAAGATTCGAAAGGAGTCATACCATCAAGTTGTTTATGAGGCACCCTATTTTGGATATAGGATGCACAGTTTATAGCCTTGGCCCAAAACTTGGTGGCAAATTCTTAGCCTCCATCATACAGGTTGCCATCTCCTTCAGTGATATGTTCTTTCTCTCAGCAACACCATTTTGTTGTGGTGTGTAAGGGATTGAATGTTGCATCTGAATAATTGCATATTTACAATATTGAAAGAACTCAGACTTGACATACTCACCACCATTGTTAGATCTGAGGATCTTGAGTCTCCTCCCAGACTGGTTTTCAACCAAGGCCTTAAAGACTTTGAAGAGGTCAAAAACTTCAGACTTGTGCTTTAGGAACTAAACCCAACAATACCTGGGAAATTCATATATGAAGGTCAATGAAAAATTCATCTATGAAGGTCAATGCATATTTGGCTTGACTCATTGACATATGAGGAAATGGACCAGCAACATCACTGTGGATCAACTCAAGAGGTGCAGAGGTTCTCTCATGACTAGCTCTCTCAAATTTGTGCTCTGGGTGTTTTCCTAGGATACAACCTTGACAGACTCCCTTGGAAAACTTAATCTTTGGTAACCCTATGACGATATCTTTTTTCACTCAGATCAGAAAGATACTTATAGTTAAGATGGCCAAATCTTTCATGCCAAAGCTTTCTTGCCTCATTAGCATGAATCAGAAGAGCAAAGGAGTTTGAGTAGGGTAGAAAATGTGAAAACATGGATACCTTCGAAGTGTGATCTACAACACCTTTTGCAATGACTTTACCATTTGAGATCTCTATGATCTCAAAATCATCAGGGGAGAAGATGACCTTGTTTGGAGACCATGTATAAGTCATCCGATACACTGACAAGAGGTTAGAGGAAAGACCTGGAACATATAACACATTATTGAACTTACCATTGTCAAGATCAATCCTTACTTTCCCCAAACTGTTAGTGAGAGAGTCATCTCCCAGCACTATTGGTGGACCTTTAAACATGTCAAGAGAGGAGAATGCCTCCTTGGTCAAAACCATATGTCTAGAAGCTCCAGAGTCTATGATGAAGCTAGGTGAGCTTGATAAGCCAGCAACCAAAGCATGTACTCTCTCTCTATCCTCTAAATTTGATCCTCCTTCCCTCTTCTTTGAGCAATCAAGAAGGGAGATGTTATTCTTCTCCAGGATTTGGGTCAACATGTCAATTTGTTTCTTCATGTAGGAGCTCTCAGGATGATATCCCTTACTGTAGTATGCACACTTGCTCATTTCTCCTTTGTTCTTCTTCTTCTGAAAGTTCTTCTTGGAGCCTTAGGGCTCCTCTTGAGACTTGTTCTTGTCTCTCTTTTGCTCAAGTGTCTTCTTAGCTTTATTCTTGCCTTTTGAATCCACCCTAGAATCTCCAACAACCAAATCTTTGTCTTTGGAAGGTTTGATGGTGCCAATCATCACCAGTTTATCTTGTTCGTATGTGAGGGATTCCATGAACTCTGCAAGCTTAGGCATCTTCCAAGCTCGAGCTGTCAACTTTGTGGCATGGAAGGTCAAAAAAAACACTGAATAGTCAGGGCCAAGCTTCAAGAGTATGGCCAAAACTGATTGCTCTTCCTTCTTTTAAATTCCACACTGTTTTAGATGTAAAACAAAGGGCTTTAAACTTGGAAAAGTAGAGTTGCAGGGATTCGAAGCTGCTGGGACTCAAAGAGATCAATTCATTCTTGATTTGATGTCCTCTCGTCTCATTTTTCTTACCAAAAAGCTCTACAATATTCTCCCACACTTCATTAGGTGATTTCAATCCATCAAGATGGAAGAGGAGGTCTCTTGAAATGCTCAGACACAAAAGACCATAGGCCTCATCCCTCCTATTGTGCCATTTAATTTTCTCTGCAACTGCATTGGGCTCTGCCTTAGTTGCCCTAGTCACCATATAGAGACCTTTTTCTCTCAAAACTATCTCCATATCTTCTTTCCATTCAAATAAATTAAATGGATTCAAGATGATCTTCTGAGATTGATCCATAGCTCAGAAACTGTGCCCTTCAGTCAGCAGAATATGCTCCCAGTCAAGATGTCAAACCTGCAATAGCAATATGGAAGGAGAGAAATAGATCTACAAAGGCTCTGATACCATGTGTAAATTGAACCCAAGTGATAGAACAATTTCACTCACAAAATTGCTAATCAAACATTCAAAATTACAAACAAAGGAGACTGAAATTGGAGCATAACACTAATATGTATTGAATAAGTGTACAATAGCCAACATTATGAATTCATAGGCTACTGAAATATATAATTACATGAGATATTTGAATGCATAAGGATGCCATTCAAAATAGTCAAAAAGTAGGCTTACTAAATCTAGTCAAATCCCCCATAGGTGCATAAAGCAGTTTCCAAATCCACTTAAAGGCTCTCGAATTGGAAAAGTCAAGTAGGCAAGCTAATAAGGGATGGAAAGATAACTCATACATGCTTTTATTAGGAGAAAAGGATGGAGGATGATGAGGGAAAAAAACAAGTCAACTACACCTAGTCTTACTTTCCGTTTTGCCTTATTTCTCAATAAAACATGCAACTTAGCAGAAAAAGTAGATATGCGCTTTGGAGGATCTTGAATAAAGAAGACATGCTAAATATGGTTTCCAGGAGGTCTCCCAAGTGCTCCATGACTCAGTTTTAGAAAGTTTGACTTCTATGACATGTGGAAGACAACTTGCATAGAGTGGAATATAGGAAACTAGGAAAATAAGACAAAAAATGGATTAAATAATGTCTAAGGTAGGTAACTATGGGTTGATTATTCTAACAATGGTACCCTAGGAGAAGTCGAGGCACCCCCACACCTTGGCACCCTTGATATGATAAGTATATGATGGATACATCCTCATTTTTTATTTTAAGTATGTGTATGTGAATTCCATTGAATCCATCATGCCTTTGATGATGTCCATTAAATCCTTTGACCTTGGAACTTACGCATAAGGTAACATTGTCTTTGGCACCTTTATGTGTGCAGTCTTGATGTCCTGTAAAAATTGAAGAATTTAAGGGTATAATTAGACCAACAATTTGCAAATAAACCCATCATAGGGAGATAGTACTCGTCAATCCATTTCTGTTGATATGTGGATCATCTTCTAACTCCTTATGTTTGAAGAGATATAAATTTTTGAAGTTGGTGTACCCCACCTTTTTGGGCGATCCAACCAAATAGATGATAATTTAATTACTTGTAATTTTGAATTGCATGTCGAACCAAGGTAATAAATTTCCTCCACAAACTATATAAATATAATATCAAACATTTCATTTGTTCATTATCAATTCTCTCAGGAATTTCGCAACTCTTGGAGAAAAGTGCGAAATTTTCTGAAGGAGAAGTTTTTGGGCATCTTCACTAAAATTGACATAACTCTCTCATACGAAATCGGAATTACAAATTATTGGCTTGTTGGAAATCTTGTAACGAGGGATATGTGAGGGAATGATCTAGAGTTTCTTTTGGTTTTTCTACTATTTCTTCATATTGTGATCTTCGAAAAGGTATGGTTCATTCTTTTGGGTTTCTCTTGTCATGACACATGTCTCTCATGGATAGAGTTCATATTTGATATTAGTATGTGAGCCTCTATATTGGTATATATATATGAATTCATTATGGAGGCTATGGTGATGATGTTTTGTACCTTTATTCTATTATATGATACACTTTATGATGATAATGCATGTGATAATGAAGTACACTCTATGAAGTTGATGCACTCCTATACAATATGATATACATGCATACCATAGTGTGATGATGCTCTTCTATGCATTATGATGTACACTTGATTTTGTTGATGCATACACGATGCACACTGAGAAGATGATGACGTATATTTGATGATGAGGATGCATACCCTATGACGATGATGCATACCTTTGATTATGATGCATGACGATGCATGCCTTATGTTCAGTGAAAGCATAGTAGAATTACTTGTTTAGTAATTGTGTATGATGAGGTGTAAAATGATATACATGAGAAGTATATGGAAGTGAAATGACTTGTTAGTATACAGGGATGATTTGGCAGTGATCAAAGTGCAAAGGTTATCAACAGCAAATTCATAGTTTGGTTTGATAGGTTCATAGGTTCATCAATATTTTTTCTTATCTGGGTGGCAGGATAGGGCAAGGAAAGGAGGTTGTATCCTCCTTCTAGTTGTAGCCGAAATACTTGGGATTTGAAGCTTCCTTCAAGTTGTATCATGTAAATCAGGGGCTTGTAGCCTCCTTCCAATTGTAGCTAGAAAATTGAAGTCTTTGTAATAAGGGGGTTGTTGCCTCCTTCCAGTTATTTCTGGAAAACTATTTTAAAAAGGCTTCTGTGGTTTTACCCCCAGGACTTGGGTTTCCATGTCAAAAATTATTTTGTGTTGTGCATCTTTTTATATTTATACACGTTGATGATATGCTGTGATTGGTGATCAACAAATTTATTTTGATTAAATTTTTAAATAGTACAAATATTAATTCACCCCCCCTCTCAGTATTTCAACAATTGGGATCAGAGCAGGTTCCTTTAGAATAGAATAACTGCTAGAAGGTAATCATGGGTGAGTTTGATAAATAGAGTAAAACTTGAACACCCTTGTTTGATGGAAGCAACTATGCATTCTGGAGCATAATGATGAGAGCCTTCATAGAAGCTCAAGGAATAGAAATATGGAAATGTATCGAGAATGGGTACAAGGTACCACAAACTGTACCAACAGATGCAGCTGAGCTGGATCAATACAATAACAATTCAAAGGAAAGAAATCACCTTCTAGGTGCTATAAATGAATATGTCTTCAACAGAGTGATGTACTACCCCTTTGCAAAGGAAATATGGGACAAACTCCAAACCACATATGAAGGAGATATTAAAGTCAAAGAAGAAAATATTCAAACATATAAAGGTCAATTTCAACATATAAGGATGAATATATTGCAGCTTACATTCTCCATGTGGATCAACTTGTGAATACCATCAAAGGATTGGGTGAAGAAGTTGATGAGGCCATAGTGGTTCGAAAAATTATGAGGTCTCTTCCCAAAAGGTTCAACCCTAAGGTCTCTGCTCTAGAATAAAGAACATATTTGAATACTATGACGGTTGATCAACTGCATGGAACTCTTGTGGATGATGAAATGAGAATTTTAGATGAATACACAACAATAAAGGAAGCATCTTTTAAGGTCTCCTCCAAAAAAGTTGGGAAGAACAAATCAACAAAGGACAAGCCAACAAGTGATGAATCTGATGATGAATAAATAGCTAACTTTATTCGTAGATTGAAGAGAGGCACTAGACAATATAAAGGTAAATTAACCCTTAAATGCTTCTCATGTGGAAAGATAGGTCATTTTGCTACTAAATGTCTGTATGCAAAGAAATCAGATAGCGATGAGGATGATAGCTCTAAACTCTACAAGAAGTACAATAATTACAAGAATAAGAACAGAAGGAAGTTTTCAAAGAAGAAAAGACTCTATACAAAAAGGGACAACATCTCATATAGTGGTGACTCCAACAATGACAGTGATAGTGATTCTGATGATGACGGTGAACCAGATAAGGTACTCTTTATGGAAATAAACTCAGATAAGGATCCTAATGGTAATGAAGAATCTGAAGATGAAGGAGAAGTAGCTATTGAGGAAAAACTTGTAAGAGCCTTAAAAGAGTTGAATAAATTTAGGAAGGAAAACATGATGCTTAAGGAAGAGGCACAAGGTTTTGAACAAACCATTGTTGACCTAAAGACCAAACTGGAAGAAGCCAAAAGAATTGAAGACTCTCTTACTGAACAACTAATGGAAAATATAAAAGAAAAGGAAAATCGTGAGGTTGAGATAGTATCTCTGAAGAACAAGTTGCAGACGAAAGATATCGCAAAACGTTATGAAAACAACTCCAAGGTTCTAAAACAAATCATCAGCAATCAGAATACATTCTTCTACAAGACCGGTGTAGGATACAAGCATGATGCCAATGAATCCTCAAGATCAATGTTGACAGATAACGAAAAGAATCCAAGAAGTTGTGTAGGAGTTGTTAAGGACTCCATAAATGAAGAAGAGATCGAATTTCAGCCAGAACAACCCTTATCAGAAGTAGGGCCAGCAAAAATACAAGATCTAAGAAAATAACCTCCTTCACATGTTCTCAGGTATGGATACTTCTTTTATGGGCATTGCTTTACATGTGGAATATTTGGACACAAAGTTGTAAACTATTTTCAAAGAAGAAACTTTGAGACAAGGAATAACCTTGCAAGCCTTAGACTACCACAATATAGTAACAAATTTGGTCCCTTGAGATCACAAATTGAATGTTACAAGTGTAAGAAATTTAGACATAGAGTTAGAGATTGTAGAATGAAGATACCAATAGTAAGAAATGAGGATATTCCTAACAAGGTATGGATCAAACACAATAACAACTACGAATGTGGAATTTCTCTTCAAGCTCAGAATTACAGCTTTGGTAAATGGTATGTTGATAGTGGCTTCTCCAAGAATATGACAAGTAACAAAGATGCTTTTGTCAATATTGAAAAAGATAAAGGATCTGTATCGTTTGGGAATAACAATTTAGTAAAAATTATTGGGAAAGGGCATAGTAAAGCTCGGAAGTAAAAACTCCCTGGATGAAAATGTCTTACTTGTAGAAAACATGAAGCATAATTTGCTAAGGGTAAATTAGATGTGTGATCAAGGACATGAACTCACCTTCAACTCAAAAGTATGCAAAATAAGGAAGCAAGGATCCAAGAAATTAGTAGCCACAACTAATAGGACTCCAAACAACATATATGTGTTGGATGAGATTGAGTCAGAGAAATGTCACTTGGGAAAAGAAGATGAAAGTTATCTTTGGCACAAAAGAATGGGACATATACATTTTGAAAACTTGGTCAAAGTTTACAAAAAACAAGCAGTTTGAAATATGCCAGAAGTTACAAATCCCGCTAACTCTGTATTTGAACAATGTTAACATGGAAAACAAATAAGAGTACATTTCAAGACAAAAGAGAATTCTTCTACAAAAACGTTGGAGCTTGTTCACACTGACCTATGTGGGCCAACATAGAGAAAAGGACTGAATGGTGAAAAATATTTCATGATGCTTATTGATTACTACACCAGGATACCATGGTTATGTCTTCTCAACAGGAAGTCAAAATATTTTGGATGCTTCAAAACATTCAAGGAACTAGTCGAAAATGAGATAGGATCACGAATCAAGTGCCCCATATCTGACAAGATCAGTGGAGAATTCACTTCAGATGAATTCAACAAGTACTGTGAAGAGCATGGAATAAGGAGACAATTTTCAGTATCCAAAACACCTCAGCAAAATGGAGTTGTTGAAAGAAATAATAGGTCAGTAATGGAGATGGTTCGAACCATGTTAAATGAATCCAAGTTGAATGACAAATTTTGGGGACACGCAGTTCATACAGCAGTACACATCTTGAACGGAGGATTACTTAGAAGCAAAAATGATAAAATTCCCTACGAGCTATGGAAAGGAAGAGCAGAAAATGTATGACACTTCAAAAAATTTGGAAGCAAGTGCTACATCAAAAGAGAAGATAAGAAAATTGGAAAATTTGACTCTCGAGTAGACGGGGGAATTTTCGTTGGATATTCATCCAAAAGGAAATATTACAAATGCTACAATTTCATATTAGACAAGGTGATCGAAAGTATTAATGTGAAGAAGACTCAGAAGAATCAGACGATGAAGAAGAGGAAGTTTTTGATCATAAAGAAATGTAGAAAAATAAAATGCAAGAACAACTAGATGAAGAACAACTCTCAAAAGATGAAGAAGAGAATCAGCCAACTGTGGAACAAGAAGAACAGAAAGATCAGCAGATACCTAAGAACATGTACCAGAAGAATCATCCATTAGATCAAATTATTGGTGATAAGGATGCTGAAAGAGGAACTAGAAGAAGGCTATTTAGAAGAAATGGGAAGGTACACTTATCTGATCAACTTTTGCAGAGGCCAGTACAGATGAAAAGTAGTTCAAAGAAATGGAAGAAGAATTATATCAAATTGATAAGAATGAAACGTGGTAACTTGTTCCTAGACCAAGCAACAAGAATGTGATCAACACAAAGTGGGTTTTCAGAAACAAAATGAATGAATATGGAGAGGTGATAAGAAACAAGGATCAATTGGTTTGTAAAGGCTATGCTCGTATCGAAGGAATAGACTTTGAAGAAACATTTGCACCAGTAGCTAGAATGGAAGCTATCAAAACAATATTGTATTGATCTTTCTCCAAAGACATAAAAGTGTATCAGATGGATGTAAAATCATCTTTTATAAATGGGGAATTTGAATAAGAAGTTTACATCAAACAACCAGAAGGATTTAAACTTTCAAAAAAAAGGACTATGTATGCAGACTCCAAAGGTTTTTAAATGGGCTAAAGCAAGCTCCTAGAGCTTGGTACCCCAAATTGGGTAGGTACTTGAAATAACAGAAATTTAAGAGGGGAAGTGCAGATAATAATTTGTACATCAAGCAGGACAATGACAGCATACTCATCATTGAATTTTATGTCGATGATATTATTTTTGGAAGTGATGATGATTCACTAGGTCAACAATTTGCTAAGTACATGAAGAAAGAGTTTGAAATGTCATTACTCGAGGAATTGAACTTCTTCTTGGGACTCCAGATATGTCAAAGAACAGAAGGCATTTTTATTTCTCAAATGAAATACATCGAGGAAATGTTAAAGAATTTCCAGATGGAATATTGTAAACCTGTGAGTACTCCTATGATCACCAGTTGTAAAATCGGAAACGAAGATGAATATAAAGAAGTTGATCAAAGGCTCTATAAATCAATGATTGGTAGTCTTATATATGTAACATCCTCAAGACTAGATGTGATGCAAGTCATTGGACAGGTTGCAAGATTACAAGTTGTTCCAAAGGAAACTCACATTATAGCAGTTAAAAGGATCTTCAAATATCTCAAAGGGACTATGGACTTTGGACTTTGGTATCCAACATGAAATGAGCTAACATTGATAGCTTATTCAAACGCAGATTGGGTAGGACATGTTGACGACAGAATAAGCACCAATGGAACAACATTCTTTCTAGAAAATTGTCTAGTATCTTGGTCAAGCAAAAAGCAGTCTTTAGTTTCCTTATCAACCGCAGAAGCAGAATATATAGCAGCAACAACTTGTTGTACTCAGATTCTTTGGATGAATCAAACCCTGCAAGACATACACATGACATGTGATGAGCTAATTCCAATTCTAAGTGACAATACGAGTGCCATTAGTATCTCCAAGAATCCAATCATGCACTCCAAGCCCAAGCACATTCCTATCAAGTTGGAATATATTTGAACAAAAGAACAGATTGCAAACATCTTTATGAGGCCTCTTCCAAGAGTACCTCCGAGAAAAATTGGGAGTCATATTATCTCCTAATTGAATTTATCCATTTTCAACAACACATCAGCATGACTTGGCGAGCAGTAATACTACAAGGAGTACCCTTTTCCATTGATTCCAAAGGGGGAGAAAAAGTTGAACAAGGAAGGTAAAGGAAGGCTGCTCAAAGGGGGAGATTTGTGAACAAAGGAAGCTCTTTCTAAGGGGGATATTTGAAGTTGTCATCAATGAAAAAGGGGGATATTATTGACTAAATTGTCATTGATGTCAACAAGTGTGTGTTTGTGTGTCTTGGTTCCCCTTGAGGATCCATTCAAGGTTAGAATTTGGTCAATGTAAAAGGATACCTTTTGACCTTGTCCAATCCCAAGTCTGAAGCTCATGGATCCTTTGGGACAATGCCAAAATCCCTATACACCCTTTAGAGCATTTAAGTTCCCCTAAGTTGTTTCTATGGTTCCCTAGATGTCTCTTTGGATTCCCCAGTACCACAGCATATTCTTTAGTACACTAGAAATACTTCTTGGTGGGTTGAAGAAGTGTAGAACTTCAAAGAGTCCAAATGGACCATTATGTGGTCATTTGTGTTTGGAATGAGGTCATGGTACCCTATGAGACGTATAGGCACCCCCACACCTTGCTACCCTTGATATGATAAGTATATGGTAGAGACCTCCTCCTTGTTGATGTTAAGTATGTGTATGTGAATTCCATTGAATCCCTCATGCCTTTGATGATTTCCATTAAATCCTTTGACCTTGGAACCTATGCATAAGGTAACATGGTCTTTGGCACCTTTATGTGTGGAGCCTTGATGTACTGTACAAATTGAAGAAATTAATGGTATTAGACCAAGAATTTGCAAATAAACCCATCATAGGGAGATATTCCTCAGCAATCCATTTCCATTGATATGTGGAGAATCTTCTAAATCCTTACAATTGAAGAGATATGAATTTTTTAAGTTGGTGTACCCCACCTTTTTGGGTGAGCCGACCAAACATATGAGAATTTAATTATTTGTAATTTTGAATTGCATGTCGGCCCAAGGTAATGAATTTCCTCCACAAAATATATAAGTATAATATCAAAAATTTCATTTGTTCATCATCAATTTTCTCAGGAATTTCATAACTCTTGGAGAAAAGTGCGAAATTTTCTGAAGGAGAATTTTTTGGGCATCTTCACTAAAATTGATATAACTTTCTCATACGGAATCAGAATTACAAAATTCTTGGCTTGTTGGAAAGCTTGTAATGAGGGATATTTGTGTGATGAAAGGATATCGAGTTTATTTGGTTTTTCTATTGTTTCTTCATTGTGACCTTCGAAAAGGTATGGTTGATTCTTCTGGGTTTCTCTTGTGATGGCACATATCTCTCATTGATAGAGTTGATGTTTGACCTTAGTATGTTAGCCATTATATTGGTATATATATTTGAATTCATTATGGAGGATATGATGATGATGTTGTGTAACTTTATGCTATGATATGATATACTTTATGATGATAATGCATGTGATAATGATGTACACTTTCTGAAGTTGATGCACCCCTATACAATATGATGTACATGCATACCATAGTGTGATGATGCTATTCTATGCATTATGTTGTATACTTTATGTTAATGATGCATACACGATGCACACTAATATGATGATGATGTATATTTGATGATGAGGATGCATACCTTATGACGATGATGCATACCTATGATGATGATGCATGATGATGCATGCCTTATGTTTAGTGAAAGCAGACCAGAATTACTTGTTCAGTAATTGTGTATGATGAGGTGTACAATGATGTACATGAGCATTGTATGGTAGTGAAATTACTTGTTGGTATATAGGGATGATTTGGCAGTGATCAAAGTGCAGAGGTTATCGGTAGCAGATTGATAGTTTGGTTTGATAGGTTCACAGGTTCAACAATATTTTTCTTATCTGGGTGGCAGGACAGGGAAAGGAAAGGAGGTTGTATCCTCCTTCCAGTTGTAGCTGGAAAACTAGGGATTTGAAGCTTCCTTCAGGTTGTAGCCTATAAATCAGGGGTTTGTAGCCTCCTTCTAGTTGTAGTTGGAAAATTGAAGTCTTTATAATAAGGGGGTTGTTGCCTCCTTCTAGTTATTTCTAGAAAACTATTTTAAAAAGAATTATGCGGTTTTACCCCCAGGACTTGGGTTTCCACATCAAAAATTATTGTGTACTATGCATCTTGTTATATTTATACACATTGATGATATGTTTTGATTGGTGATCAACAACTTGTTAGGATATTTAGACACTTATGAGTTAGTTAAGATCAACTTGTGTAATATATCCATTAGGTAAAGTGTGTTTCTTTAGTATGCATTAGTATGCATTTGTAAATATTCTAATCCGATGGTCACAATATGTTCTAGACATACAGTGATCCAACGGTTCAACTTCTCTTAGATCATACCTACCATTGATCATTGGCTTAACACCCGATTGGTCAATGATCTCTATTAAAAGAGCATGGAGGTTCCTTGGCTAGTTGATCGATTAGGAGAAGCTCATGTAACTTTCTTTCTTTTGCATAATAAATTGCTCCAAGTAGTTATTTGGCTGGGGTCATGGACTGTTTCCCTCTCGAAGGTTTTAACCACGTGAAAAACATTGGTGTATTGATATATGATCTGTTTGTGTGAGTCGCTGCTCTTGGTGTTCGGTCTTTTGGGAGTACCCTGTGTACCCGAACATGGTATCAAAGCGTTTATGAAGAGTCGCTTTCATTTGTGATCAAGATCTGGAACCGATGTTGCCAAAAAATTTAAGGGTTTCTGGTTCTGGAGTTTCTGCACATTTGTGGCCTATGGGAGCTATTCAATTTCTTCCGGATCGTTGTTTCCATTGGGAAATAGTTTTCGTTTCATCGAAAATTGTTTCCGTTTGTTCCTAAAACACCTATTTCGGCAAATCTGAAGATATAATGTTACAATGACGGATTTGTTTTATTTTCTTTAATCTCTCATATTTTATCATTTTTATCAGTAGATCTTTATTGTTTTAGTCTCGGGCTATTGCATTCCCTATCTACGTATGCTCTTTGTTGTGCACCTTGCGAGATCGCGGCGAATCAGAAACAGAAAGGGAAAGTTTTTTTTCTTGTCTTCTCGGGTACGTATGCTCTTTGTTGTGCACCTTGTGCGATCACGGTGAATCAAAAATAGCAAGAAAACTTGAAAACATAGACTTCTTGGGTAAGCTAACCAATATCTAACCCCATAGTGTGGAAAAGTTTTTTTTGTTTTTGTTTTTCATTTTTTTGTGATTTGCAGGAAAAAAAGGCAAGCACGGAGAATGAGAGAGAAGAGTAAAAATAAAATAAAATAAAACCCTTACTCTTTCTATTCTTTTACGTACCTTTTAAATTTACCTCACTTGGTCCAAAGTTGTTTTATTCCTTAATAGGTCTTGAGTTCAAGTCTTATTAAGCTACTTTTTAATGCATGCAATTTCTATTTTTCAAGTTACTTTATTGTAAAAGTGCATCTCACTTAAATAAAATAAAATAAAAAGTGAGTCACTTAAGTCTTTAAATTTATTGCCGCACTATTTAAAGTAACATTATTGTAAAAGTGAACATCACTTATTCTACAAAAATGATTCACTTAAAAGCAACTTTATTGTAAAATGATTTTCAAAGGTTGATCTTGGGAAGAGGGGGGTTCTTTTTTTTAGTTGGTCAATTTAATATCTTCCACATCACTATTGGGGACACCTTCAACATTTTCTTTGATCAAGCATAACTTCATCGTTTGGAATCAGTTTTTAGTGTCATCTTTTTTTAAAACAGCCTGATTTTTCGAGCTCTTTGCATCCAGGAAGTTAGTTTCTGTTCTTTCAGCCATTATTTTCAAGTATGGATGCCCCTTGTGATATTATACTTACCAGTTCTAACTATTTCTCATGGAAATATCGTATGGAGGATGTTCTAAGAAGTAGGGGACTTTTCAGAATTACCTCAAGGAAAGAAACAGAACCAACTGATGATGATAAGAAAATAAAATGGGCAAATAGATGTGATGAAGCTCATGGATTGATTGGGATGTCGATCTCTATTGATTTGCGATTCCACATATCTGGAATTGATGAACCTGATAAAGCTTGGGAAAAGTTGGAATCTGTGTTTGGTAAACACAATGAAATTGGAGGTCATCAACTTGAGAATTAGTTGATTTCTTTGAATCCAAGTGATTTTTCATGCATTCAAGACTATTTATCTAAGTATTAAACTCTTAGACTCTTATGTGAAGAATGCAATATTAAGAAATAAGATAAACAATGTATTTATCATATTCTTTCCAAACTTGGACCTGCATATTCTGTTTTTGTATCTACATTTTACTCCATGAAAGAATCATTGAATGCAGCTAGCTATCAAGAGCCTAGTCTTGAATCCTTTTGTGATTCCTTAATTAGAGAGCAAGATAAGCTCATTCATCTTGGAATAATTAACAATGCAGATACATATGGGAAAGTCTTATTGTCCCAACAGAAAGACAAGTCCAAGCCTCCCAAGAAACAAAATTTTCACAATAATAAGCCAAACAAGGGTCCCAAACCCTCCCAGTCAGCTCCTTCTTTAAAGAATGACAAAGGATCCAAGCCAAAAGGAAAGAAGACTAAACGTCATTGCAATTTTGTGGAAAATATAATCATGATGAATCTAAGTGTTTCAAGAAGATGGCAGCCTTGGAAGTAGCAATGAAGAAGCACCACATCAACCTAGATGGGTCTTCAGAATCTACCTCTCATGGACATGCACTTTGTGCTTCTGGTTACTCTTATACTGCATCTTCTTCTTCTACTCCAAATGAATGGCTCATTGATTCTGGAGCATCTTATCATATGGCTAAGGATCAAGCCATCTTTTCTACTATGCATGAATGTAACACCAAAAAAATATTTGTTGGTGATGATAGATCTCTAAGTGTTGTAGGATTTGGAACAGTTTCAGTAGAAAATGGCCATTTCATTGACGTACTATGAGTTCCAAAAATTTCCTGCAATTTGTTATCAGTCTATCAAATTACTCATTCGGGTGAAGGTAAAACTATGACATTTACACCTCACCAAGTTGTAATCAAGGATTTTAAAAATCCTCAAAATGTCCTTGCTACTGGAACTGTTGATGATATTACCAGGTTGTACAAATTTAACAACTTTGGGTCATCACCTTTTCCTTCAGTTTTTGTTGCTCACAATGATAACTTGAGCAAACTTTGGCATGAGCAATTTTGTCACTTAAATTATTGCTCATTGCAAAAACTATGTAAAGACAATATGGTGACTGGTCTTCCGATGGTATCTTGCAAGGATGGTGTTTGTTTCGGTTGTGTACTTGAAAAACATCATCGGGACAGTTTTGACAAATGTGTGTCTTGGCACGCCTCGGTTCCCTTGGAGCTTGTGCATAGTGACTTGTGTGGTCCTATTCCATCTGCTTCCTTTTTTGGTTTCAAATATTTCTTAACTTTCATTGATGACTACTCCAGATGCACTTGGGTTTACATCCTAAAACTTAAGAACAAAGTATTTAACATGTTCTTGGACTACAAGGCCCTTGTTGAAAAACAATCTGGTCATCAAATTATTAAGTTAAGATCTCACAATTGAGGAGAATATGTTAACAAAAAGTTCACTACTTTCTGCACTGGACAAGGAATCCAACAACAACACACTGTTCCATATACACCACACCAAAATGTTGTAGTTGAATGGAAGAACCGCACTTTAAAAGAAATGGCTAATTGTATGATCTAATATAAGGGACTAAGTCTTCAATATTGGGCTAAGGCCATAAATTGTGCAAATTACATAGTTAATCACACACCCACTAAAGTTTTGCAAGGTATAACACCGAAAAAAGAATGGAGTAAAATTAAACCAGATGTAAGTCACTTATGTGTGTTTGGTTGTGAAGCATGGGCTCACATTCCAGATGAAAAACGGAAAGCATTGCAGCCTAAAAGTGAAAAGTGCATATTTGTTGGATATTCTGAAGATGCAAAAGGTTATAGAATTATTCAGCCACATTCTCATGATATAATCATTAGAAGAGATGTTAAATTTGATGAAAATATCTTGGCCTGCGAGCCTAACTTAGCGGGTGTGCCATCTTTGGCCTGCGAGCCTAATTCGACAATTGTGCCTTCTTCTTCTTCTTATTCCAACTTCCTTGACAGGTTTCCAACTCTAGTTTCTGATGATGACAGTGAGGATGAAAATCCACCTCCTCCTTCTCATGTTCCTCCAGTTGCACCAGCACCAATGCTTCCTTGATGGGTCCGTTCAACATGTGAAGCAGCTAGTTATCTTGACGGTGATCTTAGAGATCAACGTCGAACATGTTCTCAATTTCAGTGAGCCTATTCTTTTTTGGCTCAAGTTTTCGAGAATCATGATCCAGAAACTTTTGCAGAAGCTTCAGGAAATCTAGATTGGGATACAGCTATGGATGAAGAATATCGTTCCTTAATGACGAACGATACTTGGGATCTTGTTCCTCTTCCAAAAGGAAGAAAACTTGTCAGATGTAAATGGATCTACGAAAATAAGTATGCATCAGATGCAAGTGTTGAAAGACTTAAGGCAAGGTTAGTTTCCAAAGGTTTTTCCCAAGTTGAAGAGATTGACTGCAATGAAACCTTTGCCCCTATCGCAAAAATGAACTCCATCCGCCTTGTTATTTCCCTTGCAAACTTACATAACTTGGAGGCCCATCAAATGGATGTCAAGTATGCCTCCTTACATGGTGATTTACAGGAGGAAATTTACATGGAGAAACCTCCTAGATATGTTCAGAATAACTCTAGCCTTGTCTATCGCCTTAAGAAATCCTTATATGGCCTTAAGAAAGCTCCTAGGGCTTGGTATGCCAAAATGGATAGCTTTCTCCTTAACACTGGTTTTTCTAGATTTCATTTTGAACCCAATGTCTATACCAAGAAAGTAGGAAACCATCTCATCATACGTGTTCTTTATGTTAATGATCTTATCCTTACTGGTAGTGACCCTAAACTTTTAACCCATGTGAAATCCAGTCTTAAGAAAAATTTTGAAATGTCAAACTTAGGACATTTGCATTATTTTCTTGGTCTCCAAGTCTTGCAAACCAAAGAAGGAAAATTTATTTCCTAGTCTAAGTATGCTTGTGACCTTCTTCGTCGCTTTCACATGGACGATTGTAAACTAGCCCCTTCTCCCTTCCATTCTGGAGTCAAAATTTCTGCCACTTGTACTTCCCCTGAAGTAGATGCCACCTTGTATGGATAGCTTATCAGTAGTCTCTTATACTTGACTCATTCCCGTCCTGGCCTTTCCTTTTTCGTTGGTCGTGTTTCCTATTATATGCAAACACCTCATGAAAGTCACTGAAAAGAAGCAAAAAGAATACTTCGATATATTCGAGGTACAATTCAGTTTGGGATTCATTACAGTACATGGGGGGAAACCTTTGTTGGTTGGTTTCACTGATTCAGATTGGGCCAACGATCCTGATGATCGAAAGTCTATTGCAGGTTATGTTTTCAGTCTGGGATATGGACCTGTCACTTGGGCTTGTAAGAAACAACAAGCTCTTTATCTTTCTTCAACAGAAGCAGAATATTGAGCCACAGTTAATGCCAGTCAGGAAGCTTTATGGCTTCGACAGATCCTTTCAAAGTTTGGATTCGAGCAGCAGCAGTCTACTCCACTTTGGTGCAATAATCAAAGTGCCATCAATCTTTCCAAATATCCATCTCTACATCAACGTAGCAAACACATTGGGCTACACATGCACTTCATCTGAAATCTTGTTCATGATCATGTTCTTGAAATGCTCTACTACCCTACAGATGATCAAGTTGCAAACATCTTCACCAAGTCGCTTACAGAAGTGAAGTTTTCTAAACTTCGATCTATGTTAGGAGTTCAAGAATGTGTCCTTAAGGGGGGATATTCTCTAATGCCTCCTTCCTTCTCCTAATAGTGCCACTTTTTGTAAATCCTTCAATCCTATCCCAAGTTTTTCTTAAGGGGGAATGTTAGAATATTTAGACACTTAGGATTTAGTTAAGATCAACTTGTGTAATGTATCCATTAGGTGAAGTGTGTTTCTTTAGTATACATTAGTATGCATTTGTAAATATTCTAATCCGACGGTCATGATATGTTCTAGACATACAGTGATCCGACGGTTCAACTTCTCTTAGATCATACCTACCATTGATCCATGGCTTAACACCCGATTGGTCCATGATCTCTATTTAAAGAGCATAGAGGGTCCTTGGCTAGTTGATCGATTATTAGAAGCTCATGTAACTTTCTTTCTTTTGCATAATAAATTGCTCCAAGTAGCTATTTGGCTGGGGCCATGGATTGTTTCCCTCTCGAGAGTTTTAACCATGTGACAAACATTGGTGTATTTATCTGTGATATGTTTGTGTGAGTAGCTGCTCTTGGTGTTCGGTCTTTTGGAAGTATCTTATGTACCCGAACACAACTTTCTTTTGATTAAATTTTTAAATAGTAGAAATACTTACTAACCCCCCCCCCCCCTCAGTATTTCAACAATAATGATTATTCAAGCAAAGCTCCAACGATTGTGATTCCATAACGAGAAGGAGACCATGCTCTTAAACCACATAGGACTCATAGCATTGGATCTCTATCAAAGGAATAAATTTGCAACAGACCTTGGTAACCTATTCCATAGCAAAAACTTTGATGACTTGTTTCATAGAGAATCTTATCCTAGACGTTAGTATACGAGAATCCATCTAAAAATGATTAGCAATTTACCAATTTGATTTCCTTTTGATGGGTAAAGGATTACCTTTGCAATGAGATTCAAAAGATGACGGTGGATGTTGAAAGTGTGGATGGGCTAGAGAAAAATTATACAAATGAAGGAAAAAGGTGAATGGAAAGATGGAAAAAATTGTGCCCAACTTCTCCCCCTAATTAAAGGTGTTTCACCTCCTAGTACAAATTGCAAGTCAGGATGAGTAAGCTTGGAGATCATACCAATGTAGGTTGCTCAAATTATAAGAAGAATGATCACTTTCCCATGTTTGATAGTATCCTACCTTTTTCTCAATATCCTGCTAGAATTTTCTTTTTCTTGTGGTGGCCATTTGTATTGTGATTGATATAGGTGTGCTAGAAACTAAATTAGTGGGAGGTAGAATTTGAGTCCAATCAAATTATGTCCGTTCTTGATGATGTAATGTGCATACTTGTCTACCCTCTCTAATGTTTCTTTAAAGTTATGGTGGCCAAAATTCTCATTTTCTCTCTATGATGATGTCAAGTAGGCACATTGACATTGATTTCCAAGTAGTGAATGCATTATCATATTGTTAATCCGATCCAGGAAGTAGCTAATGGCCTTTTGCTATTTTTCAAGGAGAAAAGCCATCATTTATTTTACAAAGATTAGTGTTAAGTGAAAATAAAGTATAGCCAAATAATTTATATATTCTTTTCTAAGCCACTAGAGGAAATTTTGTTCATTTTATCTTGTACTATCTTGTGTAAATATATAAATAATCTAATTATTCATGAAGGATGTGCAATCCCTTTACTGTATGTCCCCCAAAAATGGATTTGGGTTCCACCTGGTGTTGGGGAAGAGCATGAGATCATGATGATATAGTTCACATGGCAAGTTCTTGTCTTCACCAATATAGAAAAAATAAGTATTTGGGAATGACTTAGAATTTGAGACATCATCAGGCAATCCCTTATCCAGTGCGTAAACAAGAAACGACTTATTTCTTTCTGGAATAAATATAGCATATATAATAGAGGGTTCTCTACAGCTTAGTAGATAATGGGATCAATTTTCCAATCGCAACTTTTCTTCCTTCAATATTTTGACCTCTTTGTCTAGTTCATGAAGTTTCTTCCTTTCCTCTCTAAAATCTTCCCATTTCATTTTGTCACAAGCATAAAAATAAAAATAAACCATTTCTCCCTAAGAATATCAATTCTAAATCCATTCTTTACTAGTTTTATTACCTCGCTTCCATAGGCTTCATTAGTATATTTAGACTTAGAAAAATGTTCTTTTAAATATTGCACTTCCATGAAGTTGATTGGTTATGTTTCTTCTGTATTAAATCCCATGGATCAAGAAACAACTACTAGAAGTTCACTAATAGATTTTGTAGATTAAATATTGAATATTATTTCATGATATTATCTACAATTTTTGCAACATTTTCATCATTAGGTGGATCAATATTGCATATATTCTTGTCAGAAAAATTAGTTTAAGAAATAACCCTTGATACAATATCAAAAAAAATTGTAGCTAGTTTAATAGGGATGGTAGTAATATCATCCATGCGTTTATCTTCTATGGCACCTAGTGAACCTGGCACTTCTGTAGCAATAGGTTTTTTTATGCTTAAGTAGCAATGGGTTGATTCACCAGTTCCATAACAATCGATTATGTGGCTTGGTCACCTTCATGCAAAGCAGAAGGTGACTACATGCTTTTATCACGGACCTGGATTAGAACGTCCAAAGACTATATAAGATACAAGGTGCTTCAACTTTATTTGAGCGCCCTGTATTCTTACACTTTCCCTCTACTTATAAAACCAGCCATTCAACATGTGCATACA
Source organism: Pseudotsuga menziesii (assembly GCA_001517045.1). Lineage (NCBI taxonomy): Eukaryota > Viridiplantae > Streptophyta > Pinopsida > Pinales > Pinaceae > Pseudotsuga > Pseudotsuga menziesii. The sequence goes on along the minus strand of LPNX010257014.1, from coordinate 515,322 downwards.
CCCCCCTCCAAGAAAAATGGCTTTTCCATTAGTCATACAACTTATGTCCAAAAACTCCAAAAACGTTTTATTTATATATGTTTTTATGTGGTTGTAGCTTCCCAATTATAAAGGTAGAACTCAAACCTATAATAAATAATTGTTCAACTAAGTTTTAAGGTGTCATTTACTCTAAAGAGCTTATAGTTATTTCACTAGCCAAATCTTCATCAAATAGCAGTGTCTATTTAGCAGTAGTAGTTGGTGTTGGTGTTTCCCATAAGACTGTCAGATGTTGTCCAAGCACCTTGTCCACCTTTCCACATTACTCAAAACGATCAGGCATAATAATAGTTTCAACCTTATGTTATATGTGACCTTGCTAGATTTAACTTTTATAGAAGGTTAGAATGATTATAGTATATGTTGCATAAATATTACATATGGATTGTTTTACCATCTCTAACTTTCATGCTCTTGCTACAATTTTCTTTTGAGATACTAATTCTATTTTTGTTTGTTGTATGATCAATGCAGTTGAATGTTTCACTTTTGGGCGGGAAAGGTTGGGAGTTCATAAAAAGTAGCCTTTTGCAATAGGGTGACTCAACTGGGCTCAAAGAAACTTGTGAATTAATCCCACAATCAAAATACATGCTCCTGGAAGGTGGAGGGTTTAATTTTTTAAACAAATCTAGTGAATTGCCATCCTCCACTAAAGGGAATCTTCCTTTTCAGAAGGCTCACTTTTTGGATGGTTTTCCCAAATATTCTGGTGGCTTAGACAAGACTCGGAATCTAATTGAGACATTATTTACATACTTGGATGTAAGTGTTTTGTGACATCTATATTTGCATCTTTGAATAAACAATAATCATTTAGAATGTGAATACATAGATAAATAATAAAAGAAAAGAAATGAGAAGAATGAATCCCTGATAAATTATCTTCATATTTTAAGTTATATCCAAATATTATGTTATATATGTTGCATTATTTTACAGAGCGACACAAAAACTAAAGATTCTACTGTGGTGGATGATTCACTGAGAGACTTGGGAAACAAATTATCTCTAAAGGATCTTTAAAAAAGGTAGAACTCTTTCCACTCTTCGACTTCTTACAATAGAGTTCCTGCTAATTATATTTTCTTGTATATAGGCTTGAGTCTAAAATGTGTGATATATTATTGCATTTCCACCAATCTTTCTTGATTCTTATAGACAAGAACAACTAAGGAGTTATGGATTCTTATTAAATATATAAATAAGATGATAGAAATATTGCATTAGTTATTTTCCTGCAATAACTAATGCAATATTGCATTAGTTATTGCATTAGTTAAATAAAATGATAGAAATATTGCATTAGTTATTTTCCTGGGAACGTAAGTATTGACATAGATAATATTGAGGGAGATGTTATGAAAACAATTTGCTAATCTATTCTGACAATCCACAACCTACTCCTTTTACATTACCAGTGTTCAACATGATACATTATTATTATTAATATAATAGTATATACACACCATGGGTTTGGGTCTGTTAAAAACTTAAAACAACATCATCATTTTTCAAGCCACCAGGGTTGTCTAACCTATTGTCAAATTAGCCTCGTCTCCCTTTAAGTTTCCTAAATTCTTGTTAGGTAGTACACAAGGTAATGATATGTATAGACAATCATGTTCAGCGGACCATTTAATCCTTGAGATTTAGCACTAAATTCTCTCATTATTGAATTCCTGAAGTATTCATTGATGGAATCACTTGAGTGGTTCTATGGTTGAGCAAGATCACAAATATCAGTGCTCTCATGAGTGTAATATCATCTAATGGTAGAACTTCCCTTACATCAACACCCTCTACAAGGTAAATTAGATCATGCTTGTTGTGTCCCTACCCTTTGTATAGACCACCCATAGCTCCTACCGATTGAATGATCAAGTGAAGTGTTGTGACTATGTTGATTAAGGTTATTCACTCACAATGGTGATGAGAATCTCCTCTAATGTAATACCCCCATGACATTGCTTTTATTTTCATGTTTTGAAAATTATTTTTTTATTATGTAATGAGTTATGAAAACTCAAAAACTCAAATGACATTTCACAACAAACCTTTTTATTTATTTATTTAATAAAGAAAATGACACTTGAAGAACTCAACTACATGAGGGGACACCAACCATGGCACCAAGGAACATGTGTAAGCAAGCTAGAGTGATTGATACCAATCAAATCCAATCCAAAACTCAACAACCAGACAAGATCCTAAATCATAGGGATCTAAGGATCTGATTGGAGATTTGATTGAGATGGCATAAGACCTGGGCAAAAGCTATATATATGAGTGCGATGGAATAGCATGGGATGTCGTGTTATGCATGGGGAAAATGATTGTTGAGTGCATGCGTTGAGTGTTTTTCTATTTTATAATTCCATCGTTAAAAACTTGTTACAGACTCAAGGATTGAGTGTTGTGAGGAAGTTACTTGTTGTTATGGTGCATGGTTAGTGATCCAACTCGGGGGTGGAGCAAAGCAAACTGTTGAGTTGATGCCTCCTATTGTTGGGAGGAGTTGATTCTCCAAGTGTTTTTCCCTAGATTCAAGTAAGTAGATAGGATAGTCTTCTTACTCATAAATCTGTGAATCTGCATTTATGTGAAAGATATGATCGATATTGCCCTACAATCATTTGTTTAGTTAGATATTATTAGAATGGGTTGATTCTTATTTTTGAAATGCAGAAATTGTTGTGATTAGTTACCTTGTCAATTTACTACGAAACAAAAATACTAGTCTATTGAAACTGTTTTGTTTTTTTTAAATAGTACCTCTGCGTTTTCCTTCATGGATCTGTAAAATATATTTTCCTTAATATAAAAGCCCAGATTCGTCTCTGTCGGTATTTTTAAACCAATGTCTACATTTTACTTTTTTTTATCGGGGTTTAGACTTCCTTTGTCTGCGTACATTTTCAGCATTTTGCATGGTTCATATCTGACTTGGGACTATACTCATTCAAAATTTTCTTTTGCTTTGTCAATAAAAATATCCTGACAGTGAAATCAAACCTCTGGTTGTCTTGTGTTTGATGGTTATTGTGGAATGAAGAAATTACTCTTGTTTCTTTTATATATATTATTTTAATTTCAATCTGTAGCCTGCGCTAATGATTTTTTTCCCCAAGACCTGCTAGAGTTGCGTCTGCATTTGATTCATAAATCAAAATAGTTTTCCTTTGTTGTTTTTCGGTTGAATTTTTCAATTTCTTTATCGATATCATACCTCTCTGTGTGTGATTTCTTGGAATATATCTGTAGAAAGGTGTTTATAATACCTTCATATCAATTTTGGAACTTTTTTTTTTTTGCACCCTCGATTTCGTTTGCTGGATCTAAACTCCTTGCCTGTAAATCCTCTAATCGATCTGCAGAAATATTTTGATAAGCCTCTCCATGCGATTTTTCTTTTTACTATTTTGATCTGTGGAAAATACAGTCAGTTGTTCTTTTCCAGCATGGCGATTATTACCCTCAATTTTCCTCACCGGTTATCGAATCTTTTTCTCTGTGGTTCTCTTTATTGCCTGTCGTCTTTGGGTTTATGTGTTAACTCCTTGATTGTGGTTCATCCATCTGGTTGGTTAAAATAGATTTGCATAAATCTCTAAAGATAATCATTGGCAGTCAAACTTTTTCCTATCATTTGGCGCATCTCATAAAATGTTGTGACAGCCAATTTTTTTTATTCCTTATTGTTTTGGGCATTCGAAAAAATGTTGATTTGAATCCTTGGAAACGTCGATTATAGTCTCAGTAGTTCAATCTATTTTCCACCCATCGATTTCTGGTATGATTTTTTTTATCTGTTGCATCCAATATATGATCTTTTATTCTGAACGCCATGCCAGCAGGCCTCAAATTTGAATCCTTCAGAGCCCTTCAAAGGCCATTTTAAACGTCATAGAAGGCCACAAGGAATTTTACCATGCAAAAAAAAATTAGTTTCATTTCCAGCACTTCAATAATGAAATTGGGTAAGCCTCGGTAAATTTGCAACAGAAGGGCAACTACAAAATTTGCCTATCTAGGGATTCAGTGGACTATGGGAGAGTCGGGACTCAGAGTCTTCCCAATTTCCCTTGAATAGTCAGATCATGGATGAGGATCTCAGTCCCAATTGACACGAACTACGGTGGGCCACTAGGCTTCCTAGTGCCAAGTTCAAGTCGGTGAGTTAGGATTGTGACTCACGATTCGATGTTCACTTTCAAAGCATTTAATGGCATTAGCATGCATTACTAATTCACCAACTTCATTAAATCTTGGTATGAGATGATGCCACCTGCCAACTCGATTTTCCATCTATCATCTTATTGTTCACCGAGTCACGTGATCTCACAACTTACAAGTCACTTGAGTATTTGAGTATATGATGTGAAATTAAATACTCATATGAGTCATATCTATGGATGGTGAATTGATTTGATAACCCTCCATTGTCAAGGCTCCATAAGGAAAAACTAATGGTGTATTTTTTTGGGTTACAACCTACAAGTTGCAATTTAAAATGCATTAAGGAATCTTTGCTAGATTTGAACCTAACCTGGTCCAATGCAGGGTATGTAAGTTTTTAGACCAGGGTTTCACCCAGTGCTAGACATTTCTATTATGACCACCACAAGACTGGGATGACTGTAATATCCCAAATCCCTATATTTTCTATTTCTAAACAATTATGCTGATACAACTGGGCATGCAAACTGCCATGCAAAAATCCCTATTTTATAGGAAAAATTAGGGTTAGGGTTTGCGAGATAGAATGAACACTTACCACTGATAAGCCGGTCTGAACTACTCCAGAGAAAGTCTGACAGTACTGCAAGCTGGATCGGAGAGGATCTGAGCTCCTCTGCTTCAGGTGAATTCCCCCAGCAGCAAGACGCCCAAGTAGGAAAGTGTGATGCCCTCAAGGAAGGAGGTGTCCGATCGGACTGAGAATTTGCAGGACTGATAGCGGTTCAGTGTCGAAGAGAATTCCTGGAGCATGCGAAGGTTCTGAGATCTCTAGGTAGGGTAGCAAATCACTTCAGAGAGGCAGCTACTCACCCGTTGGAACCCCGAAACGGCTGATAACTGCTTCGGATGAGCACTGATGGATCTGAAACTCACTGGGTACCAGAGTATGAAGCTGATGATGAGAATGGTGCCTGAGTTTCGAAAGGAAACTGAGATCTGAAGGCCCAGCATCTAATTAGGGCTTTCTGGCTGAAAACCCCCTCTTACGGCTGCACACGTGTCCCTGTAACGATCTATACCATATACTAGATAGCTGATGAATGAATGAAGAACAAGTGGTGAACCTGTATGGCTTACCCGAAATAAGACTAGGACAAATGTTTCACTGTCGAAATCCTGTTAGCTGAAGACTCTGTCTCCAACCCCAACTCCTGTGCTGCTATCCAAGAGCTCCCAAAATAATCATAATCAAAAGTGGAGTCTCCTTTCGCTTTATCCTCTATTTATAAAGTTCAATTGTGCAAAACCTAATCTTTGACCTAATTAGGTCACTTTATCTTCTAATTTGTCGTTGACTTGCATGCATGCGGATGGAGACTTAAAGAGTGCATGCATTATTAAATAATGCTAGGATGGAATGCACGAAGGTGGGCTTTGGCCCCAGTGGCCCTTCTCGACCAAATGATGATGCCCTAGATCTTCTATGGATGGAATCAGTTCTTAGCTGATTCCCTAGCTGTCAGTAACTGCTCGAACCCACAGGAATCACATAGGTTAGTGATTTTGGGGCCTTAAGGCCTAATTGGAAGAGGACATTACAGTCCTCCCCTCTCGAGATTGTTGTCCTCAAGCAACTTCAAATTGGGATATTGTAATACCTGTTCACCTTCCTAGGTGGCATCTTCTGGTGGTAGTTCCTTCCATTGAACTAAGTATTCCCTTATTACCCTGTTCCTGAGCTTCCTCTCTCTAGTCTGAATGATCCGTTTGGGAATCAATATCAGCAGACCTTCATCATCTAAAGGAGGCAATTCAGTGGATGGAGCAATGTGTTGCCCAAGGGTCTTCTTCAGGCTCGATACATGGAACACGTTGTGAATTTTTCTTTCCTGAGGAAGTTCTAGCTCATATGCCACCTCTCCCACTTTCCGGATTATTTTGTAGGGTCCATAGAAGCGGGGTTTCAACTTCTCAGCTCCTTTCTTCTTAAGCGAGGACTGTCTGTAAGGCTGGAGCCTTAAGTATACTAAATCCCCTACCTCAAAGCTCCGTTCAATCCTGTGTTTGTCGGCATACATCTTCTGTTGATTCTGGGTTGTTTGTAAATTCTCCTTCAGTATTTTTAGTATGTCCTGACTGTCCTGTATCCAATCCTTAGACTTAGGATCCCTACTGTCTCCAAATACCAAATCTGCATAGTCCAAGGCCTCGTATCCATAGAATGCCATAAAAGGAGTCATCCTAATATACATGTGATAAGTAGTGTTGTAGCAATACTCCCCTAGGTGTAGCCATTTGATCCAGGTTCGTTGTTGTCTTGCTACATAATTCCTTAGATACCCTTCGATCCATTTGTTGACTATTTCTATTTGCCCGTCACTCTGGGGGTGATAACTCGTACTAGTAGCCATTTTGGTCCCCACCAACCTGAACAGTTCCTGCCAGAAGGCACCCGTGAACTTGCTATCCCAATCACTGACAATGGTCTTAGGCAACCCGTGTAACCTGAAAACCTCCCTGAAAAATAATGTTGGGCAATAGGGCAGACCCGAGTTTAAACCTTTTGTGTCGCACCAACAAAAGACCCACAGTGTTGGCCCTTTCGGCAACAACCTGCGCGCAGGTTGCAGTCTCACCCGAAACAGCTATGGGGTGTCGTAGAATCAGGTTTCTGCAAGCCGAGAGGGAGATTACTGTACCTTAGCCTTAATAATCTTATTAATCAATACTATAAAAGCTTTACCATTCATTCACATACAACTTCGCGGATAAATAAACAGTCGTTACTTTCTCAACCCACTATAGGGAATTCACAGCGAAGCTAAATATTAACAGCGATCTAATTTATCAGATGTATACAGTATTAATGCATAAAAGATAACAGAACAGAAACAGCACAAGAAACCACGACACCGGATATAACGTGGTTCACCCCCAGTGTAGGGGCTACGTCCACAAACTGTGTTCTATTCAACTTGCTACAAAACCACAGTTTGATCTGCGCACTCAGCTGCAGATCCTTTCAGTCCTCAAAAGCCGCGCACACAGCAGCAGGCCCCTGCGCACATAGCTGCAGGTCATTCCTTAATCTTCCTTACAAAAACCCTCTGCGCACACAGCTGCAAAGGTCGTCCACGCACACAGCTGGGACTTAACCTTTTCTTACAAAACCAATCTTAGCTTCGCCTTAATCTTTATTTCATCATAAAACCTAACCTATCTTCTTTACACAAGCGCTTATTTATACTACACATTTTTACAAAACCATGGTCTTAAACCATGGGCACCCAAAAAACCCTAAACCCTGGATTTAAACCACGGGTTTATTACAAAAAAGAGGGTTTTGACTTACCCTGACACCCCTAAGACTATCTTGACCCATAACTCCGCTTACCAACAGCCGCAAAATTACCACAACTAGTAATCCTTAGGTTACGCGCCCCAACAGGCCCCTGAGACTCACTAGTGGCCTGTCCCGGGACACTCTGCAAGGACTCTGGTGGGAGAATCTTCTGCGTGAGGGCCTGGAAGCGACTGGTGAGATTATGCAGTATCGCATCAGTGGCTTTCTCCTTTTCCACTAGTTCCTGTAATACTGAAGAAGAGTCTGTGTCAGCCTTTTCCTGCGCAAAAGTGTCATAGGTCTTCAAAAGTTTGAGCTATCTCTCCGCAGTATTGCTCAATACTAATGCTTCATCAACCAGGGGTTGTAACCCATTTTCCAGCATCATTACCTTCATCCTGCAGGACTCGATTTCCTACTGAAGTTCCTTGCTGCGCTTTACTTTATCCATCTTCTACATAGGTGGTAGCGTCTTGAATTCTATTCTGACTGCATCTAACTCATCCTGGCGCAACTTGATGGTTTCCTGAATCTTCCCTACATCTGGATGGTCCTGTAGGTTTGCCCATGCTTCTATGCTGTCTTCCATTAGTTTTACGACACTAGCCACGTTGTCTGATATTTTTGTTGCTGAAGCCTTGATGTCCTGCTGACGCTGTTCTCGGACCTCTGGTGGAGTCTCAGGAGGAATGCGCAGTTGAAGTTCTGCAATCTGTTGCTGGTGTTCTATCTTCATCCTTTCAACCTCGCTGCGGGACTGCTGGGCATAGTCTCTCAGCTTAGCAATTCTCTGCCCTGGTTCCTCTGCTTCCTGTATGTCGGAGTCAGAAAGACTCTGACATGCCTCGTCCAATGCTCGCATCAGCGTAGTTGTTGTCTGTTCAGCCTGTTTCTTCTGTTGTGCGATCTCTTCTAGGCATGCTGCAAAGGTTTTGTTTTGTTTGATGGTGTCTTCCAATTGGACTTGTGACACTTGAGTTCAGGTATGGATCTCCTTTGTAATCGCGAGCTGACAGAGGTGCAACTCTGACATAGACATCTTTGTATAATCAAGCTCCGTGGTTATATTCGTCTAGGGTCGAGAATCGGTGTCAGGCTGTATCAGAGTTGCGCTTGATACCTATCCCTGGGGATCCCTGGGTGGCCATTGCCTAATATTCTGCTGCGTGGGTGCCATAGTGCTGCTTGTCGCAGTACTGGGCGCTGATTTTGTGGTGAGCTCTTTTAACTCCGATACCCTATTTGCGATACCTGAGAGGCTGGCAAGATGCAGTTCCGCAAACTCTGACCATTTTTTAGTAAGCGCTGTCATAGACTGTTCTAGAGCATGCTCCAGTGCATCCAGCGTGACAGTGGCTTCTTCCTCGATATCTTTGTCCTTCGATGCTCTTACCTTTTTGCGGGACTATGGCTTGGTTACCTCAGCTACTTCTGGTGACTTGCGCTTCGTTGGTGGGGTAGGATCTGTTATGGTCTTGACTGATTCCTCATCCTGTTCATCCTGTTCATCCTGTTCATCCTGTCCACCGTATCCACCCTGGCTGTCGTCATCCCTCTACGAATCACTTAGGTCTTCGCTATCTTCCAATGGGCTCTGCTGCTGCGCCTGACAAGTACCTGCGCCAATATTGGTAACTGGGGGAACCGGAATAGAGGGTTTTTTCCCTAAATCTTTCAGCCATTCGGCCGGCCAGAGCTGAACTATCCGCCTGATATCTGGTTCGGTGACTACATAGGGTAATTTGAAGCATTGCCGTTGTGGATCTGCACGAGCTTGAATGAAAACATGATGCATATCGACACTAAAGTGCGCGACGCCCTCGTATTGAGAGAACACTTCATTGGTAAGTCGAGGTGTTCGCACAATCTCATAGTGAATACTCATAGCATAAAAGATGAATACAGTGTTCGTCATCTGCTGAGCTTCCTTATCTGAGGATAGCCAAAGGGAGGCATACCTTGCTGCCCCTGGCGTGCCGAGGTTTACTTCAACAAACTGGGCTTCAGTGGGTTCTTTCCACCCCACTAATGCAATAAGGATTAAAAGCCAGGAATAATGAAAAGGTCTACCTTTTTCTTGCGCATCGCTGGCATCCTCCAGAAACTCCTTCGCAAGATATCCGGCCCAATTATAAGTATACCCCTCAGCGCAGTTCATAGCAATCCAGATAACCGGAGCAGGTACTTCAGTTGGCCGGCATTTCCGTATGAGTTTGCAAGCTAAGAGTTCAGCTGCAAATCGAATGGGCTGCTCCTGAATCGCGGAAGTGTGATACCCCCGTTTCCCTTTTTTCAGGCCAAACCTCTCTTTCATGGTTTGCGCGAGCTTTGTATCGTCATGTTTGGACGGAAATTCAGTTCTCGGATCAGGTCCTGCGATGGGTAAACCTGTGATCCTATGGATGAGGGCGGCGTCAATAGGAATTTGTTGGTTCCCTATCCATAAATAGCCATCATGCACCAGCGCTAGTAACTGCTTGGCCACTACAGTCACGTGTATGCCGCGACCGAAATGGGGAATGTTAAGTATCTTGAGTAGGCCAGCGTTATCCAGGCCCGCAGCCCATGGTTGCACTTCTAGTAGTGTGACCCCATGATCCGGGTACTTGACGCGGTGCAAGTATTCTGCTGGTTCAAACTGTGGAAACTTGCCATGGTCATTGGTGTCGTGATCGTTGTACTTAAGCCGATCAATCTTCCCTGTCATACTGCCTATCAGCTGCACTCCCTGTGGCAGCGAGGGTGTGGCTAATAGTAAATTGCTATGTCCGACGGGGTAACGCAGTACCCGGGTGAACAGGTGGTAGATATGGTGGCCGTGGTGGTGGAATATGCTCCCTGCCCCTGGCCGGGGCCTGTGTGGAACCAGAGAGCTCCATAGGATGAGCTGCTGGGGTTTGCCCTGTTTGCCGCTACCGGTCTTGGTTGCGCTTGGTGCGAACTTCAGTTGTAGACTTTTTCCTGGTAGACTGTGTCTGCATCGGCCGTGGTGGTGCTGGGGAAGTGTCTTCACAGTGAGCTAGTGCAGGCGGTCGATTAGAGCAGGTGATCAAACCCTCTTGCTCGAATTCTCTGACCAAGGCGTCAATCTCGCGTTCGGTGGTCATGGGTTCACTCATAAATCTTGAAGAAATGCAGGATGCAATTTTTCCTAACTTAGGCATCTTCTTATACACGCCATCAATCAAATCGGGGAGGACAGTGCATTGAAGGCACCAAATCTGACGAAAATCTTGTCCATGTGGAGCGCGATTGCCAGTACTGGTCTTAGTACAGTCATTTAAAGCAATTAAAATCCCGCCGCCAAATTGGCTGCCCCCCAACGGTCGGATTTTGAGCCTTGCTACATTTTTGGGCCGCGGCAGAATCATGGTTGAAGCCTCGGGGCAATAAGCAACCTCGGCCCAATAGTGCCCTTCAACCCGACAGGGTAGTATCTGCGATAGGACTATTAGATTTGAGGCACTAGCGTCTTGGCTCGGCCCCTTGATTTGGTATCCAATGCCTGGATGATCAACATTTGCCTTGTCGTGATTTGATCGGAAAGCTATATCTAGAACAGGACCACTTTTATTAATGGGAAATGCAGTCAAAAAGCGATCCACAAGATCATCCCCACTTACAGTACTGTGGCGGAGCTCAACCTTCATATGCCCATTTTTCACTATAGGGTCCAAGATATATATGAACTTATGCATCCACTCCTTACGAGGTGTGTTTTCCATTGCTGTATATTTCTGCCTCAAATGTCCCTGAGGGCTATTCCACCCCTTGAACTTACTTCGCACTTCTTGAGCTTGCCTTGTAACTTTGGGGCGCAAGAATTTCTGGTAGGTTCCCCGACGGGGCTGAGGCTTTGTATGAACGGTCCCCCATGCTGCTGTAGCTTCTATTGCTATTTCCAGACGCTGGGTGTTTTGTGACTGAGGTACTCGTTCTGACATAGGTGCAATAATTTCTCCAGGGTCTGTCATCCCAACCTGTGCAGGCAATTCTCAAGGCTGTGCGCTAATGCATCGAAGAGACTGAGTGATTTGCGCGCACCTATGGCCATGTAGCTCGTACAGTCGATGCTGCCAATTCTCCAGACCATCGTCTGAATCAGACATGCAGGAGCTATCACATTGCCAATCCATTACACCATCAGCATTAGGCTCGACATAATCTGCATCCTTGGCTGTGATGTTATAGATGTGGTCTAGAGTATCCTGCTCCCCTTCATCTCTGAGTGGTTCTGTATATCTTTCTCCTTGGGATGGGTCGAGGGGTATAATAACGCGCAGGCCATTTCCTTCGAAGGTCATCTGTCTCCTTTTAAGGTTGATGATTGCAGCATTGGCCATGGCCCACTCAATTCCCAACAGGGCTGGGTAAGGGTTGCTGTCATCAATGATCTCAATAACTTCAAAATTGGCTAGAGTACTCACCCCATCGATGTCGATTGGAACACTAAGAAGTCTTCCTAGCGGTACAATCCTTTGTTGGTTAGCTAGTCGCAGTTGTATAGGTGACCAGACCAGGGAAGGCTTTCCCATTTGTCCCTAGGTCTGCTTGGGTAGGACATTTACGTCTGATCCAAGATCCAAAATGACATCAGTCATATCATATTCCCCTATCTGGACATTCAATCTCATTTCCCTACCCGTTCTTCGAACACGACTAACAGTTTTCTCCTGATCAATTCCTTTCTGAGGGTCTGTGACAGCAAGAACTTTTTGCAGCTCTTTTAGAGCATTCTGATTCCGCAAGAGTTTCATACAGCTCTGCAAGAAAGAGGATAGTGTACTTACTTTATCCGTCGAGGCCTCTTGTGGCTGCGAAGCCTGCTGAGGTTTCCGCGCAGGTACTTCTATGGCGCCAGGGTCAACCATGTCGCACTAGGCCTCCTGGACTGGTGCTTGGTCCTTCACAGGGTCAAGGGCTGGGACTTTCTCGAAGGCCTTACGTGCACACACTCCGGCAGGTTGCTTTGGCCCATCTTGAATATGCATCGTAGCTCCACTCCGGGTGACCACATTGAGGGCTGGGGCAAGTCTTTGCTCAACGGAAATCAACTGAATATTTGGGGTAGGGCCTCGGTTGTTTTCCTAAATCTTTGCGAGGAGCTGGGGGCACTGTTCAATCACGTGGTCCACTGCGTGGCAATACCGACAGGTGGTAGTGGGGTTCCGACAGTCACGAGCCAAGTGACCAACTTGGTTACAATTGTAACACACTACCTGGCCTCGACCTCTTCCAGTCATCCCACCACAGCCGCGACCACCAAAAGCACCTCTTCCGGAGGCACCGCCGCGGTAACCATAGCCATCATTATTCTGGGCTTCATTGTGGACTCGGTAGGCGTCAGAGGTGCGCTCTCGCATAAGGTCGTAGCTACGACACTCGTCTTCATTATGCCCTACGGAGTTATAGAACTGGCAGTAGGGGTTTTTGGGAGCTTGAACATATCTCTGAAGAAGATTGTAGTGCTCAGGGCGATGCTGGCCAGAGGTTCGGAAAATCTCACAATACAGAGCACCGACACTGAATTGGTTGGGCATGCCCGTATTTAGGTATGTTCTGACCACAGGGCACTGGTCCCTATCGTGACCCTCAGACCGACATTGCGTACACCAGACCTCCTCTCGACTGGTTTTAGCTTTCTTCATGTCACGAAGCTCTAGGGCCATCGCTGCCAGCTGCGCTTGGATTTGGGCAATACCAGAATCATCTCCGACGGGAGCAGTCTCTAGCTTCATTGTGATTTCCAGAGCCTCTTGCTGGTCAGCAACCTTCTGTTGCATGAGCGAAGTTCTGATATGCGGCAATAACGCTGCGATAAACCATTCTTTGTGCTACGCAGGACTAATGGTGAAGCTGAATTGGTCTAATAGAACTTTGAATCTTTGGTCAAAGTCCCAAACGGATTCGCCGCGCCGCTGTTGAATCTCTTTGAGTTCAGTGATGCTCTACGATTCCGACTTTGTTTTCTTAAATTCCTTAATGATTGCGGCATTGATTTCATCCAAAGTGGGGTGCTGATTACTGGAGAATTTCATGAACCAGGTCAAAGCCCGGTCACGAAAGGAAGTAATGAGCTGCGCGGTTCTCACATCCAGGTCAGTAATACTCTTCGCGTTCCAGACGGCCTCACATAAAAACCAGAATTGTTCTGGATCGTCGGATCCCGTTCCTTTGAAGATGGGCAGCTTAATGTCATCAGCTAGGTGGGCCATGGTGGTTCTGGGAGGGTTGGGAGGAGGACAGGACGTTGATGGGGGGGGGGTTGACAAGGGCAGATTGACCTGTGACCAGAATACTTGGATTTGGTTGCCTGTCACACTGCGACTGAACTTTAGGGGTAACAAAGCGACGCTGGGGGGTGGCGGGAGGGTTTCCTACCGACGGGTTTTCGTTAGGGTCTGGCTGTGGAGAGTTTACAGGGGGAATTGCGGTGGTCTGTCCTGAAGAGTAAGATTCAAAATCTCTTTTGTACCTTTGCTCACTTCGCGGCAACCCACTTTGCGCATCAAAAATATTCTCACTTGCAAACATGTGTTAGTACTACTAAACTAACAGTCTGATTCAAATAATAATATACCCTTTTCAACCAATAGTATTTTAATTTTCAAGCTTAAGGAATTTAAAAACATACCACAGGGCCCTTTGAAAAACTGTCGTTCAGCTTCACTGAAAGAAGTGCTTGTGTCAATGGCAGATTCTGTCACGAAGGCTTCCAACGTTCGCGTCGTCCAAAAATCGACAGCGCGGGATACCTCCTTGTTCACGTGTGGCACAAGATTGACCCTTGCGGGGGTCCACACAGGAATCCGTCGAGCTTGAAAGTTCGTCCTCCTTTCCGTTAACCTAAACAACCACTGGTGCAACTCTATGTGGAAACGACCAAAGAAAATTTCATAAGCATCACAAAAAACATACCTTTGTAAAAAGTCACTTGCGCTTCGACACGGATTCGTATTCTCTTGCTGCGCGAATTTCAGACAAGTCTCAGCAAACCAATCCCCGATTTCCTTCACATAGGGCCTCCAGAACATAGCCCCTGAGGTACAATGTAAACCCCTCTTGAGCAGGTACTGAGTTCAACCGGCAACGGAACCAATTTGTTGGGCAATAGGGCAGACCCGAGTTTAAACCTTTTGTGTCGCACCAACAAAAGACCCACAGTGTTGGCCCTTTCAGCAACAACCTGCGCGCAGGTTGCAGTCTCACCCGAAACAGCTATGGGGTGCCGCAGAATCAGGTTTCTGCAAGCCAAGAGGGAGATTACTGTACATTAGCCTTAATAATCTTATTAATCAATACTATAAAAGCTTTACCATTCATTCACATACAACTTCGCAGATAAATAAACAGTCGGTACTTGCTCAACCCACTACAGGGAATTCACAGTGAAGCTAAATATTAACAGTGATCTAATTTATCAGATGTATACAGTATTAATGCATAAAAGATAACAGAACAGAAACAGCACAAGAAACCATGACACCGGATATAACGTGGTTCACCCCCAGTGTAGGGGCTACGTCCACAAACTGTGTTCTATTCAACTTGCTACAAAACCACAGTTTGATCTACACACTCAGCTGCAGATCCTTTCTGTCCTCAAAAGCCGCGCACACAGCAGCAGGCCCCTACGCACACAGCTGTAGGTCGTTCCTTAATCTTCCTTACAAAAACCCTCTGCGCACACAGCTGCAGAGGTCGTCCACGCACACAACTGGGACTTAACCTTTTCTTACAAAACCAATATTAGCTTCGCCTTAATCTTTCTTTCATCATAAAACCTAACCTATCTTCTTTACACAAGCGCTTATTTATACTGCGCATTTTTACAAAACCATGGTCTTAAACCATGGGCACCCAAAAAACCCTAAACCCTGGATTTAAACCACGGGTTTATTACAAAAAAGAGGGTTTTGACTTACCCTGACACCCCTAAGACTATCTTGACCCATAACTCCGCTTACCAACAGCCGTGAAATTACCACAACTAGTAATCCTTAGGGTACACGCCCCAACAAATAACTCCGCTACTTGAGATGCCGAGTAGTCTGATGGTATCGAGAAGAAATGAGCAAACTTGGTCAGTCTGTCAACTACTACATATAAACAATCCCGCCCTTGGACCTTGGGCAAGCCTGTAATGAAGTCCATGGAGATGCTCTCCCACTTCTATTCTAGAATCAGTAGTGGCTGGAGTAACCCTGTGGGGTGGGTGTTCTCAATATTGTTCTGTTGACAGATGCTACATACCTAGACATGCTGCATAATCTCCCCCTTGAGGCCCTTCCAAGAGAACCTCTCTCTGATCTGCCTGTAGGTCTTTAAGAAACCTTGATGCCCTGATAAAGGAGAATCGTGGGCTTCCTGAATGATATTCTTCCTCAATGTGGATTCTGGAACGAGGTATATTCTGTCCTTGTAATAGATGATGTCATCCACAATCCTGTACCTGTCATCCTGAATTTTCCCGTCCAATAATTCGCAAGCGAATTTATTTTTGGAGTATTCCACTAAGAGAAGTGCACTCCAATCCGTGGATATACTACTGAGAGATAATGGGGATGGACGCCTGGATAATGCATCAGCTACTACATTATTCTTACCTTTCACATACTCGATCTCGAAATCATAGGCTTGTACCTTGCTGACCCATTTCTGCTGTCGCTCATTCAGTTCCTTCTGTTCCAAGAAGTACTTGAGGCTGTTATGATCGGTTTTGATTTTGAACTTACTACCCACCAGGTACTGTCTGAATTTTGTGAGAGCATGCAAGATGGCCAGCATCTCCTTGTCATATATGGAGTAATGGTGCTCGTAGTTCTTCAGTTTGCGGCTCTCAAATGCAATAGGGTGCTGATTCTACATCAACACTGCTCCTAACCCTTCCCCTGAGGCATCACACTCTACCACAAAAGGTTGTGAGAAATCTGGTAATGCCAGAACTGGACAAGAACTCATAATAACCTTCATCTCCTCGAAATTTTTCTGTGCTAAGTCTGTCCAAGTGAACGCTCCTTTCCTGGTGAGATCTGTGAGGGGTGCTGCAAATTGGGAGAATCCCTTAACATACCGCCGGTAATAAGTACACATACCTAGGAACCCTCTCAACTCTGTAACTATTTTTGGCGCAGGCCAATCTCTGATAGCCCTGATTTTCTCCATGTCAACCTGTACTCCTTCTGCATTAATTACGTGTCCTAAGTACAGCATTTCTTTCATGCCAAACTCACACTTGGACATTTTTGCATATAGTGAATGCTCTTCTAAAATACTCAATGTTTCGTCCAGGTGTTTCAGATGTTCTTCCCAGGTTTTGCTGTAAATCAGGATGTCATCAAAGAATACCAGTAAAAATTTACGTAGCTGTTCTCGGAAGGTATGGTTCATGCATGACTAAAAAGTGGTCGGAGCATTGGTCAGTCCAAAGGGCATGACCAGAAACTCATAGTGACCATAATGACAGCGGAAAGCTGTTTTCGAGATGTCCTAGTCCCTTACCCTGATCTGATGGTACCCCGAGCCAAGATTGATCTTGGAGAAGTATTGAGCTCCCCGAAGTTCATCCATGAGTTCATCAATTCTGGGAATGGGATACCTGTTCTTGATGGCCTTTTTGTTAAGTGCTCGATAATCGATGCACATACGCAGAGTACCATCCTTCTTCTTAACCAGAACTACTGAAGATGCAAAGGGGCTAGAACTGGGTCGTATATAACCAAGCTCCAGTAATTCTTTGATGGTTTTCTCAATCGCATCCTTGTACCTCTTGGGATGCCTGTAAGGAGTGGTGATGATTGCTTGTGTTCCCTCCTCTAGCTTGATGATGTGTTCAAAACCCCGGTCTGGTGGTCTGCCTGATGGAAGGTCCCGAAAAACCTTTTCGTGTTTCTGTAGCAAGGCTTGAATGTCACTGGGGTGTTGTGAGCTGGTCTCTGGGGGTTTCCTGAAGGTGACAAAACATTCTGCAGCCCATTCTATATCATTCTGTCGGAGCACTGCCTCCATTCTCTGTGATGAGACCGGTTTTGGGGGATAAGTGTTCATGCCCCTCAAAACTACCCGTTTGTCGTCTGGCCCCTGGAACTCCATTTCCATTGCCCCATAGTCTGTAGTGTATTTCCCTATAGATTAAAGCCACTGAACACCCAATACCACATGAGTATCCGCTACATCCACTACATAGAAAGAGTCTATCATCTGGTAGTTACCTAAGGCAACATTCAGTTTTGGGATCCAGTAGTTGCACTCCATGCTGGAGTTCCCGGATACTGCTACAGTGAATCCCTCGAACTTCTCGGTCTGAATACCTCTCTTGGCTACCCAAGCGGAGTCAATGAAATTGTGAGTGGCTCCCCCATCAATCAGTACTCCTACTCTGTGACCCTGCACTACTCCCCTGACCCTGAGAGTATGGAATCTCAGTACTCCAGACAATGTAGCAATGACTCCCTCTGGTGTATCACCCTGGTGTGATTCCTCTTCTGTGGCCTCCTGCTCATCATCATCCTCATCACTATCTGAATACACCTCAATGTAGTGTGCCTTCACCTTCCCTGCGCACCTATGTCCTGGTACCCATGGTTCCTGGAAGGTGAAGCACAGCTTCTTCCTTCTCAAATATTTCCTGGTGTCCTCATCTAACCAGGTTTTCTTGGGCACATCCTGCTGGAAAGGTTTCCTGTCCTTGTCCCTAACAGGAAAATTGGTTTTCAGAGGGAATTTGTTTTTAGGGACTGAATCCTGAAGATCCCTTGCCCGGCTAATAGCATCCTGCAGAGTGGGGGGTTTGTAGGCTTTCACCCATCCCCGTAGTGGCTCTATGAGGGCCTCAGTGAATAACATAGTCAATCTGCTCTCTGACACATCTGTTACCATAATGGATAGCCTATGAAATTCTGAAATGAAAGATTTTGTGCTACCAGTCTGCTTGAGTTGAGCCAACTCCCTGAAATGGATCTCTGGATCTTTCCTGTCAAACCTCTCCATGAGTTTCTGAGTGAACTCACCGTAAGAATGTATGGTGTTGTGACCCAATGTCACCAATCCGTGGTACCACCATTCGTGAGCTTCTCCGTCCAGGTGAAGTGTAGCCAACTTAATGGCATCTGTCTCTGTCATGGGGTTGAGTTGGAAATAGGTATCCAACTTTTGGACCCATGTTCTCTCTGATCCTCCGCGAGTCCCATCAAAGTTTGGGATGGTTAACCTGCCCAAGGTCTTCTGCAACTCATAGTTGTGATTGAAACCTTTGTTGAAATTCCTGGGCGTGTTCCTACTCTTCATGTTGTAGAAGTCTGAGAAAGACATGGCAGCATGAAACTCATCCCCTAAGTCTCTGTACTCCTGCAAATAAGCCCCAAAAGGCTCGCTGGGTTCTACCTGCATGACCGGGCCCCCTACTGTATCTGCCAAGAAGTGAGGCATGGTAGGCCTGATAGTAGGTCTGCTGTATATGTGCGGAGTGTTCTGGATGTTGGTGTACACCATCTTTCCACTGCTGCTTGAAGATCCCCGCTCTACCGGTGAGGGAGGTGTACTACTAATTCCTGGTTTCGGTTTCGCTGACAGTCTGTTGATTGCATTGAGGACTTCTTTTTGTCCTTTGGCTAAGTCTTGCAATGCAGAGACCAAGATGCGAAACTCCATCCGATCCTCCTCTCCTCCCGTTCCTTTTCCCCTATCCGAATGTATACCTGTCTGTTCCATGTCTGAATTGGTATCTTCTAGTTGGATATCTTCAAATTCTTCTGTGCATCTACTCTTTCTCCTCCTATAGGTTACAAAAGGATCTCTTTCTGTATTCATCTACTTTTCATCTCTTAAACCCATAGTTGGCCAAGAAAATAGCTCTGATACCACTGTAATATCCCAAATCCCGATATTTTCTATTTCTAAACAATTATGCTGATACAACTGGGCATGCAAACTGCCATGCAAAAATCCTTATTTTATAGGAAAAATTAGGGTTAGGGTTTGCGAGATAGAATGAACACTTACCACTGATAAGCCAGTCTGAACTACTCCAGAGAAAGTCTGTCAGTACTGCAAGCTGGATCGGAGAGGATCTGAGCTCCTCTGCTTCAGGTGAATTCCCCCAGCAGCAAGATGCCCAAGTAGGAAAGTGTGACGCCCTCAAGGAAGGAGGTGTCCGATCGGACTGAGAATTCGCAGGACTAATAGCGGTTCAGTGTCGGAGAGAATGCCCAGAGCATGCGAAGGTTCTGAGATCTCTAGGTAGGGTAGCGAATCACTTCAGAGAGGCAGCTACTCACCCCTTGGAACCCCGAAACGGCTGATAACTGCTTCGGATGAGCACTGATGGATCTGAAACTCACTGGGTACCGGAGTATGAAGCTGATGATGAGAATGGTGCCTGAGTTTCGGAAGGAAACTGAGATCTGAAGGCCCAGCATCTAATTAGGGATTTCTGGCTGAAAACCCCCTCTTACGGCTGCACACGTGTCCCTGCAACGATCTATACCATATACTAGATAGCTAATGAATGAATGAAGAACAAGTGGTGAACCTATATGGCTTACCCGGAATAAGACTAGGACAGATGTTTCACTGTCGAAATCCTGTTAGCTGAAGACTCCGTCTCCAACCCCAACTGTTGTGCTGCTATCCAAGAGCTCCCAAAATAATCATAATCAAAAGTGGAGTCTCCTTTCGCTTTATCCTCTATTTATAAAGTTCAACTGCGCAAAACCTAATCTTTGACCTAATTAGGTCACTTTATCTTCTAATTTTCCGTTGACTTGCATGCATGTGGATGGAGACTTAAAGAGTGCATGCATTATTAAATAATGCTAGGATGGCATGCACGAAGGTGGCCTTTGGCCCTGGTGGCCCTTCTCGACCAAATGATGATTCCCTAGATCTTCTATGGATGGCATCAATTCTTAGTTGATTCCCTAGCTGTCAGTAACCGCTCGAACCCACAGGAATTACATAGGTTAGCGGTTTTGGGGCCTTAAGGCCTAATTGGAAGAGGACATTACAATGATGGATCTTTGGTAGTAGGTAGCTAGTAGCACACCGCCCTTTGTTTGTCCTCGTGAATCATATCCTATACTAGTTAGTCCAGGATTCTAGGATTTATTCCAATTTCCATTCATTTACTAGGGTTAGAATCATTTGAATCAGCACTCCCAGTCTCCCACGGTCCATCTATGCCTCTTAGTCTACCTGTCTCATCCAAGGAAGGGGGTTAGGCAGTAGAGACAAAGCCAACTGGAAGGGAGGGCCAACCAGAGAGAATGGTTGTACAATATGCATATAGTCAGTCATCTCTAAAAGAAACGAAAGAATTTGTCATAACCTAACTGAATATTATCATTACTTAATTTGTTGGGATGATTACATGGTAACTCTTGCACCCGAGTTGTTTATGAGGGTTTCCTATGTCTACAATAGCTACGATTTAGAGAGGCTCGTTCCCATCATCATAGCACCAGTGGGTTTCTCCTGCAAATATCACTATTATGTCTCCCCTCCTCACTCACCTCACCTTTTGACTTGAGTCTTCTTCTTCTTCTTCCTCCCATGGGCTCTATGATCTATTCCCTGAGCGCCCTCATAACGAAGAATGATCTCTGAAATTCTCTGGCAACCTCGGTCAAACAATACCCATTTTTCCCTCACCTGCATATATGTATGTTATGTAGAAGCAATTATAAAAAAAAAAAATTGTAATCATGTGAAATACACAAACATGCATTTTCCTACCTGGGGCAAGGTAAACCAACTCGGGAGTGCCGAGATATTGTGGAATTGAGATGGCCTTGCTTCCAATCGTCTTTCTGTAGAAGGAAACGGTTGCGCACTCTAATTCCTCATTGTCTTCTGCGGTGGGCAACTCGAAGGTTCCACCTTTTTCACAGGTAGGAGCAAGAGAAGCAAAGGTAGAACATTGGGTAGGCTGGATTGAGCTTCCCCAAACTTAAAGAGATTGGTGAAGTCTATGAAAAAAAAACATTATTTTGGGTTTACGAGTATAGGACAGTTGGAGTTCGGAACTCAGACTCTCAACTCTCCAATTCTATGCTTCAGTGTCTCCCTAATTTCTATTTCCTCCAGAATATTATGCAAAGCTAAGTTGTCGACTTGGTTGTCGTGAATTTACAGGTATGTATAGCATTTTACACTTGTGTAACATTTTATATGTGGATAAAAGTTAAATGTGTTTCTTGTTGGAGTTCCTTCTGGTTCTATAAATATAAGGGTTTAAAATTTCTCAATCCAAAATGTTGTTTGAAATTTGTAATGTATTATGCGATTGCATTTCCGCCAGACTAAGTCTCGAATACTCAATAGATGTAACCTTAAAAAACCCAGTATCTAAATGAAATCAAAACCAAAATAATGTATATTTTTCATAGTCTAGGACCACAACTTCGTTTCGGCAGAGGAGCAAGAAGAAAGAGCCTTGTATTTGAGTTCCACATCTGTCAATGTTATTTATCTGTTGTGAATTACAAACATTAGGTTGAAAGAAAGAACAATATTTGAATATAAGTGTTTGAATTGTTCCAATTTCCTTAATGAAATCCAATAGTTGAAAGAATAAAATATTTAACAACCGACACTGTAAATGTTGTAGACTCTGACCCCTTCGTTTTCCTGCCAGCCTTCTAATAATGGAAACACGAAGTACAAATTGTCTACCAATATATCTAAACAAGGGAATCCCTCGATGGACGTTCATGAATGAGGCACTGGGAGTGCAATGATCTAGCGAAGAACATGATTTCAACATCATCGTTGTCGCAAACCTCCCAAACATGTGTTTATGATTCGTCTTCCTTGTTGACTTTGGTAGAAACTAGACACCCAACTTGTAGATATTTGTTGGAGAATTTAAAGTTCTTCCTTATAGTGGACTAATAAATACTTAACATTTTGTATATATAGATTGGAGGGACTATCCATAATCTACCTAAAATTGGGGATTTTGTTTGATCACTTCGAAATGGGGTATAAACTCGATATACATTAGAGGGACTATCCATAATCCACCTAAAATTGGGGCCTTTGTTTGATCACTTTGATTTGAGCATGTGAGGAGGACATGATTCAATTCTAAAAATAACTGCTGAATTTAGGGTTAATAAAAGGGTTTCTCAGTGAAAGCATTAGGTATTACATTCTGGGGTTTTTCTTTTAGGTAGGCCCAATCACACTTGACCAATAGAGCCACCATCAAGCTAAATCAATCCTCCATTCAAATATCCTTCCAAATTCCAATGCCTTATTTTATCAATGACCTAACAACCGAGTATTTCACCAGCCCGATAGAATTGTCCCTTATCTAAGTTCAATAAACTATATGCTCCAGGGACCGGGAGAGTACATGGTTTACCTCACTAATTCCATGTAACTGTTGAATCACTTGGGAATTCTTCTTATTGCCATTTTTTTATATACACTGTTTTTAATAAATAATAAAATTTTGTTATACACTTACAGTTTCAAATAAAAAGAATGATTTATTTTTACATGTCAACATTGGAAAGTTCAATTTCTCAAACCCTGCAAAGTGAAATGGGACCCTACCCTTCAAATTTGATCCCTGCATGCCAGTGATCAAAAATGTCAAAAATGCCAAACCATAAGGTATGACAGAACCTGTATGCGGATCCGTAGGGTAAGAGTACGATATGTGCACATGGTCCCTTCTTGACCTCCACGTGCTCCCATGCCGGGTAGAAGTGCTAGAGCCATGGCGTTTTTTAAACCAAGCCTTTAAGAGAGGCGTTAAGCATTGAATCATTTTATTTTTCTTAGATTTGAACTTTAAGCTGGAAATGCTTTTGACTTAGATTTACACGGTTGCTTTGCCACGTGATAATCTCCAAATTCGGAAGAGACCTTGATTCTCGCTATTTTTGTTGACTCGACTTAAATACATTTTGGAAGCATATAGTTATCACTCAATGCAACCGAAGGAGGTTAACATATTTATATATTTTGAATCAATTTGTAACATGTGCATTATAAAATTCATGTCCGGTCATGCTTTAGTTGAAGTCTAAACCAAATAATTCGTTGCATATATTTATAAACCTAGATTATTAAATGATATAATATGAAAATGTTTTTAATATAAAGAAGTTTGGTTAATGATTTGCTCGCTCATGGTATATTTTGGTGGAGTGAGCTAGCTATGGAGCAATCCTCCCTCCATCGGACGGAGGAGGAGCAAAGTCAACGTTAACTTTGCTCCTCCTCCGTCCGATGAGGGAGGATTGCTCCATAGCTAGCTTACTCCTATTTTGGTTTCCATTTCATTAAGTATATACAGATGGATGACCCATGGGAATAAGTAAGACAAAGGAAATGTAAACATTTATGTCACAATGGGTCATCATTAAAAAACAATTATTGTAGTACTTTTTAGAAATATATATATATATATATATATTAAATAATGAATGTGATTTATAAATGTATGATGCAAGTTCATTATGGGAAATGTAAGTCCATTATGCTCGGGTATAGTTAATTAAATATATTGTCACATGTCATGGAAAAATGGTGACACAAGGTTTTAATGCTAATCTCTTTTAAATTTAGGAATAAGTGTGTTACAAGGTTTTAATGCTAATTTCTCTTAAATTTAGGAATAAGTGTGTTTATAGTAGTTTGGATACGTTAATATTTGGTATATATTGTTATATTGTTAGGATTTGAAATATAGAGTTGTCTCTATGTTTGTGTAAAATAAGAGAAAAAAAATTATGTTTTGATTTTATAATTGTAAAAGAAGTTATTTTGGTGGTGTTACAATGTGGTATCAGAGCCCAAGTTACGACACTTGGCCCTATGGTGTCCATACACATTTTTTTCCAAAAAACTAACAGATGTGTAAATTTTTGTTCTTATTACTTGTATAGCAGAAAACTGTTCTACTAAACTACAGGAAGATATGGCTGGAAGACGATCCCCTACCCCACCTGCACAGGTTGAATCTAATAATGAGGATCCACTAAATAACAACATTGTTCATATTGAGATTCTACAAACAGTGAGGGACTTACAAGATGAAATTATGAACTTTAAGACTGAACATGAAAGGGTACTGAAAACTCAAGAAGACTTAAATGAAGCCTACTATATAAACTTAATGAGATAACTAATGAAAAGAGAAAAAAAAAACGTAGACAAGAAAACTCATCCTCTGACTGTCCTTACTCTACCAGAAGCCATCTATCTAGTGAATCAAAGTATTCTAGTGACAGGTCTAAGGGCATACCTAGGAAGAAAAGAAAATATAAAGATGAGTTAACATGAGAATTCAAAAAAATAAAGCCTCCTACCTTTTACAGCGAAGTCAAAACTTGGAGAAGAAGTTGAGGCTTGGCTCTCTGGGATGAAGAAGTACTTCACTATGTACAATTACTCCAACTCCATGAAGGGAAAAATGGTCATCTTCAGTTTAGTTGGAAAGGCAGAGGTTTGGTAAGAAATTAATGATAAGAAATTAAGTTGGAACTGGTTTAAAAAGGAATTTAAAAAGGAATACCTATCAGAATATTACTACAAAGGGAAAGCTAAGGAGTTTTATGAGCTAAGACTAGGATCCATGTCCATGCATGACTTCTGTACTAAATTCTTATCCCTGTTAAGATATGTGCCTTACCTAAATGAAGAAAAGCCTAAAATACAAAGATTTCTAGGTTGCTTGCCTTGCTTTTATAAAGATAAACTAGAATTTGATGAACCAAAAACTTTGTATGAAGCAATGAGGAAGGCCAAATTAACCTATGACCAATCCAAGAATAAAAGTGAAAATCCTTATAATTTCAAGAGAAGAGATGGAAGTAGTTTTAAGAGAAGAGAGTTCAAACATTTTAATAAACATAAAAGTTTCCAAAAAAATACATTTAAGGACAAACAACCAACAATAAGAATGGAGTATAAACAACCTATGACAACTGTTGAGTATAAAGATAATACTTTTAATAAGAAAAGTGAAGAAATAAAAAGGGAACCCTTGTAGTGCTGGGGTTGTGGGGGGGGTCATTTCTATCAGGATTGTCCTCATAAAAAGGATAATCGGAATATTCACACAGCTCGAGAAGCACCCACAATTGGAGAAGTTGCTCAAAACCTACAGCAGATTAGCGCCGCGTTTGACAATCATCAAGCGAATTATCAGCCCTCCATGATTGAGGTAGATGGTAAGATCCTTGACAAACCTATTTCTATGTTAATTGATTCTGGATCTACCCTAAGTTATATATCTCCTAAGTTAGTAGATTTGTGTAAAATGAGAAAACATGATTTTGAAAAGTCGTGGCTAGTGCAATTAGCCACCGAAACAAAAAGAAAAGTAACCAGTTTTATTTCTAGTTGTGAAGTTCATATGCAAGATTTGATTACAAAAGTAGATTTGAACATTTTACCATTAGGATCTTACGATGTACTGATTGGCATGGATTGACTATAAAAACATAAAGTTGTGCTAAATTGCTTTGAGAAAACTTTTCATTGTATTGATGAAATTGGTGAAAGTAAAATGGTTAGAGGGATTCCAAAGAAGGTTCTTACTAGGAAAATTTATGCCTTGCGATTGAAAAAGTGTGCTAGAAAAGGATGTAGGGTATTTGTTGTACGCATCACCGAAACTAATGATAAGGAAACAAAACCTAGCTTAGCAGATCTTCCCTTCTTAAATGATTTTAAAGACGTCTTTCCAGAATAAATATCGGGACTACCTCCGAGGAGGGATATTGAATTTACCATTGAATTGGTACCTGGAGCAGTACTCGCCTCGAAGGCCCCTTATCGAATGTACACACTTGAGTTGGTAGAATTAAAATTACAATTACAAGAATTAATAGATAAAGAATATATTAGACCGAGTGTGTCTCCATGGGGAGAACCTGTCTTGTTTATTAAAAGGAAGGATGGCACATTGAGGCTCTGTGTCGATTACAAACAATTAAATAAAATGACAATTAAGAATAGATACCCTCTTCCCTGCATCAAAGACTTGTTTGACCAAGTACGGGGAGAGTCAGTATTCTCAAAAATTGACTTGAGGTCTGGTTACCATCAAGTAAGAATTAAGGACAAGGATGTCCATAAAACTGCATTCAAAAGAAGGTACGGGCATTTCAAGTTCCTTAATGTAGGATAACATAAGCTTAAAATACTTACTTGATCAACAAAAATTGAATGCTCGCCAAGCAAGGTGGTTAGCCTTTTTGAGCGAATATGATTTTGAAATTAAACACATTAAAGGCAAAGAGAACAAAGTGGTAGATGCCCTGAGTAGGAATGGCATTCCACATTGTTTAGCTGCTTTCAGTAGTTATAAAGAAAATCTCAAAGGTTTAATAAAAGAAGCAGATAAAAATTATGAAGAGTACTTAAATATTAAAGAACAATTGGAAACAGATGATAAGGTAAGTTATTCAACTTATTCTATAAGCTTGAAAGACTTGTTAGTTTATAAAAATCGCTTATACCTACCAGACTCTGAAGAAGTTAAACAGTTAATTCTTAATGAACTACATAAGAAACCATATTCCGGACATCCGGGATACCAAAAGATGATAACGAAGTTAACAAAAAGCTATTATTGGCCTAACATGAAGAATGATGTTGCAAATTACCTAACTAGGTGTATTGAATGTCAACATGTAAAAACTAAACATCAACATCCTGCTGGGCCACTGCAACCCTTACCTATTCTGGAATGGAAATGAGAGATAATAAGCATGGATTTTATAATGGGATTACCTAAAACAAATAAGCAAAATAACTCAATAATGGTAGTTGTTGATAAGTTAAGTAAAGTTGCCCACTTCATACTTGTAAAGTCTACTTATGAAGCCATTAATATAGCTGATACTTTTATGAAAGAAATATTTTGGTTGCATGGTATTCCAAAAGTTGTGATTTCTTATAGAGATGTGAAATTTACTGGTAACTTTTGGAAATCCTTGTTTAAAGGTTTAGATACACAACTAAATTCCAGTACTGCTTATCATCCTTAAACGAATGGACAAACTAAAAGAACCAATCAAGTTTTAGAAGATATGTTGTGAATGTATGTAACGGATAAACCAAGTAAATGGGAAGAGTATTTGCATTTAGTAGAATTTGCTTATAATAATGGGTATCAAGCTTCATTAAAGATCAGCCCATTTGAATTTTTGTATGGTCGAAAATGTTGCACACCTGTGTCTTGGGATAACCCTGCTGACAGGATTTTTCTAGGTCCAGAAATGTTAAAAGAAATGGAACAGATGGTGAAAGAGGTGCAACAAAACCTAAAAGTTGCCCAGGATCGGCAAAAAATTTACGGAGATTTAAAACGAACTCCAAGGGAGTTCAACGTTAGTGATCAAATATATATAAAGGTAAAGTCAAAGAAGAATTCTTTGAGTTTGGTAAGATGTTCCAAGCTGGCACCAAGGTATTGTGGACCTTTTGAAGTGTTAGCTAAGATAGGGCCGGTAGCCTATCAGCTTGCATTTCCACCTAATATAAAAGTACACGAAGTATTTCATGTTTCATTGTTGAAAAATATATGCATGATGCTACTCATATAATTGACTGGAATGTGATTCAGGTAGAACCCGAGGGCGAGTTCCAGACCGAACCTTTCTGCATTCTAGAAAGGAAGGAACGTATGCTCCGGAATCAAGCCATCGTTCAAATAAAAGTGCAATGGAATCACTTCATCCTTGAAGAGGCAACTTGGGAAGTAAAGGATAAAATGTGGGAAGCATATCCCTCCATGTTCCAGAATGAGCAAGGGAGCTCAGAATAAAAAGAACACCAAGGACAGTGTTAAGAATAAGGGGGGAGAAATGTAATACCCCCATGACATTGTTTTTATTTTCATGTTTTGAAAAATATTTTTTTATTATTTAATGAGTTATGAAAACTCAAATTACATTGCACAACAAACCTTTTTATTTATTTATTTAATAAATAAAATGACACTTGGAGAACTCAACTACATGAGGGGACACCAACCATGGCACCAAGGAACATGTGTAAGCAAGCTAGAGTGATTGATACCAATCAAATCCAATCTAAAACTCAACAACTAGACAAGATCCTAAATCATAGGGATTTAAGGATTTGATTGGAGATTTGATTGGGATGGCATAAGACCTAGGAAAAAGCTATATATATGAGTGTGTTGGAATAACACGGGACATCGTGTTGTGCATGGGGAAAATTATTGTTGAGTGCATGTGCTGAGCATTTTTCTATTTTATAAGTCTATTGTTAAAAACGTGTTACAGACTCGAGGATTGAGTGTCGCAAGGAAGTTACTTCTTGTTCTGGTGCATGGTTGGTGATCCAGCTCGGGGGTGGAGCGAAGCAAACCATTGAGTTGCTGCCTCCTATGGTTGGGAGGAGTTGATTCTCCAAGTGTGTTTTTCCCTGGATTCAAGTAAGTAGATAGGATAGTCTTCTTACTCATAAATCTATGAATCTACATTTTTGTGAAAGATATCATCGATATTTCCTCGAAATCATTTGTTTAGTTAGAGTTTATTGGAATGGGATTATTCTTATTTTTGAAATGCATATATTGTTGTGATTAGTTACCTTGTCCATTTACTACGAAACAAAAATACCAATCTACTGAAACTATTTTTTTTTAAAGAGTACCTCTGCATTTTCCTTCATGGATCTGTAAAATATATTTTCCTGAATATAAAATCCCAAATCCGTCTTTATCGGTAATTTTAAACCAATGTCTGCATTTTACTTTATTTTATCGGG